>PVLD010011969.1:0-62605 GCA_004027595.1 Dinomys branickii | reverse complement strand
TATCTTCTCTATAATTTGGTATTTCCTTTAATGTTTTTGTGTTAACTAATATGAAGATAACATTATGTAATACAACATCCAGTGGTAATTCCCTACTATATTCTGTATAATTTTGTATTTTCTGTATTGTCTATGTCTAAGTCTGGTTCATATGTCTCCATTCTTTTGTCTTTAAAATAAAAAAAATAAAAAAAATAAAACCTGCCAACAAAGAAAGGTCCAGGCCCTGACAAATTCACTGCTGAATTGTACAGGAAACTTATATAAGACCTAATACTACTACTTCTCAAACTCTTTAATGGAATTGAAAAAGAAGCAATAGTCTCAAATTCATTCCAGCCAGCAAGTATTACCCTGATACTAAAACCAGAGGTGGATTCAACCAAAAAGAGAGCTACAGACCAATATACCTAATGAACATAGATGCAAAATCCTCAATAAGATACTGGAAAACAGAATGCAGCAAATCATCAAGAAGATTACATATCATGACCAAATGGGGTTCATCCCAAGAATGTAGGGATGGCTCAACATACACAAATCAATAAATGTAATATATCACATTAACAGAATCAAGGACAAAAACCACTTGATCATCTCAAAAGAGGCAGAAAATGCATTTGACAAAGCCCAACACCCATTCATGGTTTAAAACTCTATAGAAAATTGAAATAGATGGTCTTTATCTCAGTCTAAAAACTATATATGATGAACCAACCGCTAACATCATACTAAATGGTCAAAAACCGAAAGCTTTCATTCTAAAATCAGAAGCAAGACAAGGATGTCCGTTACCACCCTTATTCAATATAATTATGGAAACATTAGCCAGAGCAGCTAGACAACAGAAAGAAATAAAAGGGATAAGGATAGGAAAGGGAGGGCTGGGGATATAGCTCAGTGGAATAAGCGCCTGCCTAGCAAGCGCAGGGTCCTGAGTTCGATCCCCGGTACCGCCAAAAAAAAGTTCAAGGCCAGCCTGGGCTACATAGTTCAGGACAAGCCTGAACTACAAAGCAAGACCTTGTCTCAAAAAAACCAAAAAAGCATTATTCTGGGCTGGGGATATAGCTCAGTGGAATAAGTGCTTGCCTAGCAAGTGCAGGGTCCTGAGTTCGATCCCCAGTACTGCAAAAAAAAAAAAAAAAGGAAAGGAAGGAGTTAAATTATCATTATTCGCAGGTGGCATTATACTCTACTTAGAAGACCCCAAAAACTGCACCAAAACACTTCTAGATTTAATAACCAAATTCAGTAGTATAGCTGAATACAAAGTAAACACCCCAAAATCAATAGCAGTCCTGTACACAAACAACAAACTCACCGAGAGAAAAACTCGGAAAACAATGCCTTTCACAGTAGCATCCCAAAAACTGAAATACCTAGGAATCAATCTAACAAAGAAAGTAAAAGACCTTTACATTGAAAACTATAGTACTGGGCTGGGGATATAGCTCAGTGGAATAAGCGCTTGCCTAGCAAGTGCAGGGTCCTGAGTTTGATCCCCAGTACCACAAAAAAAAAAAAATAGTACTCTGATAAAGGAGATTGAAGAGGATATCAGAAAATGGCAAGATATTTTTTTATTCTTAAGTAGGAAGCACCAATATAGTGAAAATGGCCATACTTCTGAAATTGTTATACAGATTTAATGCCATTCCAACCAAAATTCCAATAGCATATCTCACAGAATTACAAAAAACAATCCTAAAATTCATTTGGAACCACAAGAGACCTGGACTAGCAAAGGCAATTCTGGGCAACAAAAGCAAGGCAGAGAGCATCACAATTCCAGATTTGAAATTACACTGTAAAGCTACTATGATAAAAACAGGATGGTACTGGCCACAAAACAGACCCAAGGATCAGTGGAACTGATTAGAAGGTGCAGAAACAACTCCAAATATACTTAGCCACATTATCTTTAATAAAGGGGCCAAACCCATTCACTGCAAGAAAGATAGCCTCTTCAATAAATGTTGTTGGAAGGCCCTCCAAATGCCAAAGGTTAAAATTAGGCCCATATCTTTCACCATGCACTAAACTAAAATCAAAATGGATCAAAGATCTAAATATTAAAACAGAAATATTAAATCTACTGGAAGATAAAATAGGTAGAACTCTTGTAGACACTTTATTTTTTTACAAAATCTCAATCACATGGGAACTATCACAAAGAATCAACAAGTGGGATCTCATTAAAAAGAAATCAGGCATGGTGATGCATACCTGCAATCCCAGAACTCAGGAGGCTAAGGCAAGAGGATCATTACAAGTTTGAGATCAACCTGGGCTACAAAGTCAGCTCAAGGCCAGCCTGAACTGCATAGCAAGACCCTTCTCAGGTAGATACATAGATTGATAGATAGATAGACTGATTTTACACAACAAAAGAAACCACAAACAGAGTGAAGAGACAGCCCAGAGTTTGGGAAAAAGTTTGCCAACTGTTCCTCAGACAAAGGATTACTATCTAAAATACATGAAGAACTCAAAAAAATCAGATCCCCCAAATTTAAAGACCCAATCCAAAAATGACCCCCTGAAATGAATATAGTTCTCAGATGAAGAAACAGAAATGGCAAATGTATAAAAAAATTTTCAACATTGTTAGTCCTTCATGAAACGCAAATTAAAACAACACTGAGTTTCCATCTCACCCCAGAAAGAATGGCTATCACCAAGAAATCAAGCAATAACAAATGCTGTAGGCGCTGTGGGGAAAAAGGAGCCCTTTTCCACTGTTGCTGAGAGAGTAGACTAGTGCAACCACTGTGGAAATCAGTGTGGTGAGTCCTCAAAAAACTAGGACTAGAGGTTCCATTCGACTCAGCTATTCCCCTTCTTGGTGTCTTCCCAAAAGAAGTAAAAGGATCATACCACAGTAACGTAGCACACTCATGTTTATAGTGGCAAAGTTCATAATAGCCAAATCTTGGAAACAACCCAGATGGCCATCAACCAGTGAATGGATAAAGATGTGAGGTCTTTTTCCTTTTAACAATGAGGTACTACTCTGCCATAAAGAAGAATAAGCTTTAGGCATTTCTAGATAAATGGATGGACCTTGAAAACATACTGTTAAGATAAATCAGACATGCATGTTCAAAAATCATATGGTTTCTCTGGTGTGAGGAACCCAAGTACAGACCAAAATGTATAATAGTTACTGTTAAGTAGGAGGGAAATGTTCAAATGGGGAGAGGAACTAGGGAGGGAGGAAGGGGAAGGAAAGAAGAGCAAGGAAAAAAAAAGAGAAACAAAGGAAAACTTGGAAACAAAACTTTGGTAAATGGGGAGGGGAGGAGGGCCAAAAGGGAGAGGAGGAGAGCTGGGAGGCAGGGGAGGGGGTGGGAAAAATTTACATCCATGTACAGGTACAAATTCTCCATGGTGAATGAGATCATTATCTATACATAAATGTACCAATAAAATCTGATTAGAAAAGAAAAAAAGAGGGGTGTGTGGATGCTCAGAAAGTGAGGGACATTACAGTTTGAAACTGGAAATATGTGTGTTTTTGGTAATGCAAACATGTGGAATTTGATCATGTATCGCAGCGGTGGTGAACCTATGGCACATATGCCATAGCGGGCACACAGAGCCCGCTCTGTTGGCGTAGGAGCCAAGTGGCCCCACCATTGCCCCCGCGGCTGAGCACTGAGGTTGAATTGCAGTGCTGGCACTTTGCAATAACTAAGTGGGCCTGAGTTGCAGTTTGAGTCCTTAGTCTCTGTGGGAGCCTCATCAGGAGGGCTTCCAAGTCCGGAGCGGTGGTGTAACTAGCAGTCAACTTGAAACACCCAGCTAACCTGAATCAGCACGGTCCTGGATGTGGAAGGCCCACCCAAAGACGGTTGCCAACAGCATAAAAGGAGAACTGGAGGGGAAGATGTTGCCTTGTTGATTCTCCTGGAGAAGCTTGTCATGCTGGGTTTCCTGATATGAACTCAGCTGTTCTCATTAGAAAAGCATGGATCCTCACTGTCACTGAGGATGGCTGTGGTTGTCGCGCTGGGGAGCTCTGGTCCTTACCTTGAGCATTGCCTCCTGCCTCAGGTGCAGATTTCTCTGATGGCACAAATTCTTCACCTTGCAGGCACAGACTTTCTAGTTTCCACCACTGGCCTTTGGGCCTTCTCAGCATAGGGACTTGATACAGATTTGCATGACACATTGTCAAGGGCTCTGGACCTCCAGTGGAACTTGTGAGGGACACTGTCTGGGCTCTAGGTCCTCAGCTGGACTCAGGCAAGGCATTGCTGTGGGATCCAGGCCCTCAGCTCGTTCTCTAGCATGTGAACAGATCTCCTGAACTCTTCTGCTTTTGACTTTTGGGATCAATAGTATAAAACAACCCTATAGATTATGTGTCCTGTATGAAATCTATTCCCTTGCAAACCCTGACTACAACACCCAGGGTCTCTGAGGACGTGTGAGGACATGAACCTGCTTTCTAGCACAGGTGCACAGTGGGATACACTGCATGATAGCACAGGCAATTGCACATGTGCTACATGTTAAGTCAGTACACAAGGATGTAAATGCGTGATAACAACATACAGAAGGACTGGACCATAAAGACTCAGTGGCTGTCTCTGCTCTGCTGCTGTTGTGCTTGGAAAATAAAAAATTGTCCAAAGGGCTATCAAGGTAGATATCCTGTTCTTGTAATTAGGTAGCTCCCAATCTGACTTTTTTTTAATGGGGGGGGTGTACATGCTAGGCAAGCACTCTACTGATGAACCACACCCTGAACCCCCAGTTGAATCTTATACCTGATTTTATTTTTCCGCTTTCTTCTTCAGTCGTCTAAGTCCAAGAAAAAGTCTGAAGACATCTTTGGAATCTGAGGAAAGACTTAATTAGGGCTTGTGTGTGCTGTCACCTGGGATCATGTCCTATGGAAGAAAACCACACGATGCTCCGTCACGCTGAAAAGGTGATGCAGGTGCATGGTGTGCTTGCAGCCCCCGCCAAACCACAGCAAACCCAAAGAAACCTCAGGATACAACTCCCTGTGCTCACAGCAAGCTGCTAGCCTGGAACGCTGTGCATCCCCAGGAGGGGTGTGAAGCACTGCAGAAACCGAGAGCAGGGCCCCCGCCCGTGCCAGTCACCGCCTCCTTCATTCATCGCCCCAGCAGAGCCGCACGCATGTACAGCTTGCTCCAGGCCAGGTGAGGCTCTGAGATGGAATACAAGTAACATGGCAGAAACCTAGCTTCTGCCTCCCTCGCAATCATGATTAAAATATTTGGATGAAAGCAGAAGTAGGGAAAAGGATGTCCAGGGAGAACAGAACAAAGCAGAAAAGCGTGCTGTAAAAAAAATTTGCCATATGCAAGTCAAGAACAGAGCTATAGAACTTCAGGAATTTGAAAGGAATGTGTTCACGAAGAACTACTTGCTAACTCCTTGATACCAGATCCAAACACATTTTTATTATAGTAAATATACTTATCTGTTTTTAACCAAACCTAACCCTGCTTAGAAATCAGGTCTAACCAAAAAAAAAAAAAAAAAAAGAAAGAAATTATTAGGTCTAGATAAGGTGGTTTCACTCCGCATCTTATCTAGTTGGGGCTAAAACCTCCTGAGCTTATTGTATTAAGTCAGGAAGTTCTTACTCTACTTTTACCCAATAGACTTGGGATTTCCTTAAGGTGGCAGCAAATGTAATACTTTACATTTGTATAATTCTACTCAGCTTTTTAAAAATCACCATTATTTAATGTGTTAGCCATCAGTCTATAAATGTGCACAGGAACCTTTACAGACCGAGAAATTAAAATGTGGCTAGGTACACCACTCACTCAGCCAGTGAACAGCAGAGCTGAGTCAAGAACTTATGTTTTCCACTTCCTTATGTGGCTTCCTGGAAATACAATTCTGTGCCACCACATCCTGCATACAATTCAATGGGCTTTAATCAAACAGTGAAAACATGAGCCTTCTTTAAAACTAACATTACTCTACCACCACCAAGCAAAAGCCCAGGATTTCTCCTCTGTTACCCTATCAGATGACAGCGTCATGTAATTTCCACTTTGGAAAGCTTGTCAGTGATACCGATTTATTAGTTATGGAACAAACTCTCATGAAGTTCTAAAACTAATGATTACTGCCTCTTATCTCTAGAAGCATGTTAGCTGACACAGATGTAAACTCAATCCAAGTTACTCTGATGTCCAATAATACATCCCTTGAGGACATATTTTGCAGTTAATGAAAAAGAAAAAGGACCCATTCAGGGTCTGAGCTGGAGCAGGGAACAGACATAGAATGTACATTTATTTCACATGTTTATCTTTGTCTATCTCTAATCTTTTGCCAAATTGAAAGAGCCACCCCCTCTTTAAAGAAGTCAGAGTTTTCCAATACTTTCTGCAAGTCAACTAAAAATATATACAAAAGTATCTGCCAGATTTACCAAAAAAAAAAAATTTAAGGTTATAAAATAGAACCAGCTGTGCTGGTGCACACCTGTAATCCCAGCATTTGGGAGGCTGAGGTAGGAGGATCACCATGAATTTGAGGCCACTCTGGACCATGTGGTAAGACTTGTATCTCAAACAAACCAAAACAGAGAGTCAGTGAATCACAATACGAAAAAAAAAAAAAAGCCAGGCATGATCGTGCATGTATGTAATCCCAGCACTCTGAGAGGTTCAGGTAGGAGCATCACAAGTTTGACCCCAGCCTAGGCACTTTAGAGATCCTGTCTCAAAATTAAAAAAAAAAGAAAAGGCTGGGGATGTATCTCAGTGTGGAGGCCCAGTTCAATCTCCAGTACCATTAAAAATATGTAAAATTCAGCCTTGGGGTGGGGGTGTGGGCTCAGTGGTAGAGCCCTTGCCCAGCACACGAGACCCAGGATGGGTTCAATCCTCAGCACTGCAGAAGTGAAACCCAGCTTTAAAAACACAAATACAGCTGGGCATCATGGCACTGTTTTTGCTGTGCTCTGCCACCATGAACGGTTCCCCTGTGCCATGTGCCACTCTGCCTCTGAGCCAGCCAAGTATGGACTGAAACCTCCACAAACTGTAAGGTAAATAAACCTTTCCTTCCTTCATTTTGGGAATTGGGTATTTTGTCTCAGCAATGAGAAAAAGGTAACCAAGACAATCTGGAATACTGGGATTACCGGTGCGTGACACCATGCCTGGCTGGGTGACTATAATGTGTGCGTCAGTTTGGCTCACTCCAGAACTTCTTGGCTCTATAACCTGATAATTGTTGGAAGAGACTTTAAAGTCCTGTAGACCAATTTTCTACCCAGTACAATTTCCCCTACACAGCATCCCAGAGAAGAGGACACACAATCTTCTTGGATATCTCCAGGGACAGGGAACTAAGAATAAGCATCTCTATCCCAGGTTCACTTTGCCTCCTTGAAACTCACACGTGTTCCTATTCTTTCCTGTATCTCCAGAGGGAGGGTGTGCTCACTCTTCCACATGAGAGTCCTTCTCATCACTGGATGGGATCAGGATGGGATTTCTGATTCTCACAAGCCCAGGCTTAGGAGCTACCACAGCCCCCAGGCACAATGAGCCCCCCGGCACAATGAGCCCCCCAGCCAGAACCAAGCCGGCCCAGCACCTCCCCTGCACCCTAACAACCACGAGGACGGGAGCGGAGCCCCAGGAGCCTATGGACTAGGCTGAAATCACTGCAAGTGGAGCCTGCAGCACTACATTCTGGGAGCTATCGAGGATGTGCTCTTTGTACCCCACATTGCGGGGGAGGGTCCCTGATGTCACATGTCTGCCTTTTACCTCGCCTGAGTCTCTCCCAGTTACCTACCAGGCAAACTTTTCCCCATTCTTCACCAACCAGGCCGTGTCACCTCCTCTAAATCCCCTAAGGCTGTCCATGAGATCCGTCACTCCTTTCTTCCTGCCCTCAAGGAGCATGCTGTACGCGTTCCTCTGTCAAAGCTCTCACCACAGTGATTGTCCAGGGCACTGGGAGCTGCCTGGAGACGGGCTCTGTGTCCCTTGTGTCTGATTCCCCAGTACCTAGCACTGCCCTTCCGCAACAGCGCTTTGGTGCTCTTCAGGGCTCTTTCAGAGAGTGCACCCTTGCTGCTGCGGATAGGCTGTTGGAATGTTCTTTCTTGTACTGAGCCCAGGTCTCTCCCCTGGGATGATTTTATTTGTAGCTGGTGCTGTCTGTCATTAGACAGAGTTCCCTGGGAGGGCAATGCGTGACTTTTGCCCTCTTCTGGTCCTAGTCCATTTATACAGAAACAAATGTAACTTCAGCTGCTGCAGCTGTTGTGTCACCAAGGCCACCACAGCTGTCATCAGCACCACTCTGACCACATGTCTTGCTTTCAGGGCACTCTGAAGGGAGCTGTCATTTGTTTTTGCTTGTTTTGTTTCGCTTTTTGTGTTTTTTTTTTTTTTTTGGTGTATGTGTGTAACTTTCATTATGTAGGCTGGCCCACTTTGTAGTCCAGCCTGGCCTCGAGCTCACAGCAATCCTCCTGTCTCAGCCTCCCAAGGGCTGGGATTACAGGCGTGCGCCATCATGCCTGGCTTGGAAGGAGGCATTTTGACAGCCCCATTACATCATCGCTCTGGTGTTTTTTGTCCTGTGCGTCTCCAGGGACTCAGACAGACCAGTTTGTTTAAGGCCACATGCTCTGCTGCACTCGTTCCACATTTTATGGTCTTTAATTTAATTTATCATAGATATTGAGATATGGCTCTGTTTTTCTGAAAAACAGGTCACCTCCTATATTCATTACTTGGCAATCAAATTTGACAAGGGCTAGAACTTTAAACATCTCTTTCCTAGACATGAATAATATCACCTCCGGGACTATGAATCAAAATCCTTAATAATGTTCATATGTTTCAACTCAGTAAATTTCACTTCTTGAGTTTTACCCTAAGAAAGTGACCACAGATGTGCACAAAGGGAGTTTGCAGCAGTGCTATTTAGGTATAATGGGGAGCGCCCCGTGGAGAATTTGGGTGGAAGCTCTCTCAGGCAAACTGAGGGACACAGCCACGGCATCAGCACCCCTGAGCCTAAGGCTGTGATGAGGTGGGAATTACAGACCTGTCCAGTGCTCAGAGGATACAGCCCAGCAGGCCCTGCGGGGCTTACGGGGGCCAGACACTGGACCAGGTTATTACTGCCTCTCTTGGGGGATCACTTTTTCCCAAAAGGGAAAGTCCCCTAATTCCATGGTTCCCCACCCACCTCCATTACCTTCCTGGGAAGTTGCCTGGTTTAAGAGCACCTTGCAGGATAAAGCTGAGAGGCAACCTCATGCGTCCACACCTCTCCACCGTGAGTCATCACTCAACTCCCAGACTCCTTTTCTCTGCTCCCTAAAGAGGCTGAGGCAAATATCGATTCCTAATATTTTTCTTGGGAGTATCTCTCTGCTTCCTCCCTGGCAGACCTCAGTTTAAAAGTTCATAGACAACGCTTTCACCAACTGCTCTATAGCAATAAATTTGTGCAGCGCGTCATATTATTTGTTACAGTATTTTGGTTGAAAAACAAATCCAAACAAAGTTCAAATGAAACAGGAAAAGGAAATGAGAAAAGGGAAGGGAGGGAGGAAGGAAAAAAAGAAGGAAGGAAAAGGAAGTAGAAGTTTAGGAATGAATGGCTTCAGGTACAGCACAATCCAGGTGTCCAAAAGAGATCACTGACTCCCCTTCCTCATGTAATAGCAAGATGGGCACTTTCTTCTATCACCCGCTTCCCCCTAATGATTATATCAGAGGTGATATGGAGCTAGAGGATAGAACTGCAGGCCAGAGGGATCTATTATTTTGCTAGTTTCAGGAAATATCTCAGAGAAGACTCTGAGTGGCCTGGTTTGGTAATATGACCAAGCCTAGACCAATCGCTGTACCCAAAGGATTGTAAGTGCACACACGGTGCTAAGGAGGGAGGTGGGCCTTATCTGAACTTCCTAGACTAAAATAGGAATGAAGGCCAGGTGTGGTGGCTCACGCCTGTAATCCCAACACTCGGGAGGCTGAGGCAGGAGGATCGTTGCAAGTTTGAGACCAGCCTGGGCTACAAAGTGAGCTCAAGGCCATCCTGAACTGCATAGTGAGACCCTGTCTCAAAAAGACAAAATAAAAAAAAATAGGAAGGAAGGAAGGAAAGAAGGAAGAGAAAGAGGAAAACAGGGAGGGAGAAGGGAAGTGACCGAAGAAAGATGGTTCCCTATATAAATGCTAGATACAGGAAAATGTAGGTTCTTTCCACTGGACTGGCCCTGTCCCTGTACAGAGTCCTGGCCCCAGCCAATCCCCTATTTGGTCGTAAGTCAGCTTCCACAGACCAGCAATACTCGAGTCACCAGGCATCTCAGCATTCCAGAGCCATCCATCTGCTTCACACTTGTGTCTGATCACATTGCAGCGAACACAATAGCAAGGGTGGCTACATAGTAACAGTCCTAACATTTGCCCTCATATCTGGCTTCACCCTGAGTGAAGCCTACTTCTTGTGCCTCTGCTAAAGCAGAGATCACTGTGGCCGCCCCAGAACAGAAATGGGGGCTCCAAGACCTGACCGGCATGGTTGTCACATACAGTTGGGTAATTTGTGTTGTGCACAAGCTCAGCTTTTCAGGCCAGGTATCCTGAGCCTGTGTCTACCTTTGGGTCATGTCCACAGTCTCCTTGTGGGCTGACAGTCACTCTGCCTACAGCGCAGGTTCAGATAAGGAGTGACTGCCCCAAGGCAAGGATTTCAGAGCTGAGATTTTAGACCTGGGCAGCATAACGGGACAAGAGAATCATCGCCTCCAGAGTACTGCTGCTGCTTCTGGGTGTGGGACAGCACAGCTGTTGAGACAGTGGGCCTGCAGCTCCGGGCTCCTGCAGCCTAGCGGACAGTTTGCAGTTCCCACCAACCACCCACATCACCAAGCCTGGAGAGACGCTTTTCTGTGAGTTGACACAGAAAATCTCCAACCTGGATGTTCCCTTGTCTCGTTTCTTTACACTGTGTTCTGCTGCCTTGGCAGTGTGCCAAGGAACTTTTAGCAGGACCCTCACAGTGATATGCAGCCACCCTCAAACCTCAGACTCGCTCAGACCCTCAGCGAGCCAAGTCTTCTGGTGGAGGCGCAGGCAAAGACCGAGAAGACTGTGTCCTCCCTCGCTGAGCCTTCTGTTCAGGCCTGAGTGGCCCAGGACACTTAGTGGAATTCAATCATCTGACTCTCCTTAGGCAACGAGAGTGGCCCTGAGCGCTGCACTGCTATTGTTGCTGTTGAAATAGACTTTTATTACATTCTGAGCACTGTTCCCAGTGACGCACACACATTATCCACCCTAAATTGCACAACAGATCCATATCGATGTCCTCTTCTTTAAGGAAGAGAAACAGGTACATAACTTTCCCCTGATTATACAGCTACCAGCTAACTCATTCTCAGAGGTCCTCCTCTGATAGGGGGTAGTTCTATGAGGGCTCCGGGCCCATATCCTGAGACGTGCCTCTCCCATAGCCTCTGACTGGGGGGTGACCCTGTGAAGGACAGGTGAAGAGACCTAGAAGCTTCAGAATATTCCCTTGTTACCACCTCTAGGCTTCCACAGGAAGACCCGCATAGACCCCGGCTTCAGGACTTCACTCATCAGTGGGCTCTCACTCAGCTCTTCTGGGGACTGGGGATATAGCTCAGTGGAATAAGCGCCTGCCTAGCAAGCGCAGGGTCCTGAGTTCAATCCCTAGTACCGCAAAAAAAAAAAAAAAAAAAAAAAACATCAGTGGGCTCTCATAGCTGCTTTCACCTGGGCAGCACCCCGAGTCTCTCAGCCATGCGAGTTAAAAGATTGGTTCAGTCTGGACACGGTGACACATGCCTGTAATCCCGTCACTCAGGAGGCTGAGGCAGGAGGATTGCTGCAAGTTCAAGGCCAGCCTGAGCTATATGGTGAAACCCTGTCTCAAAAAAAAAAGATGGATTCATATTAACTCCAAGGCTCTGTGGGTCCCCAGATAGGACTCTTACTTTCCAGGTTCTGCAGAAAATTCTAGTTTTGGCAGACACAAAGTAAAATCTCACCTAGCCAGCCCAGACTCCTCAGCCCTCCAATGCAGATCTTTCAGACTCACACTGGACTCTGTCGTAGCTCCAGGCCAGCTCTCAGCACGTAGGTAGCCCTTTTGCATTCGTTCATCCCTATCTCTGCAGGCAGTCATTGTAAGGCTATTTTGTACGGCAAGGGACCACAGGGGTGGTGTAGCAGGCTTGCTGTTAGGAGGCTGGATCTGGCAGGGAGAGGTAGGTCACTGGAGGCGTGGCCTCGAGCAGTGTATCTCCCTTCCTAGCTCCTCTCTTGATTTTTCTGCTTCCTGTCCCTCATGCAATGAGCACCTCTCCTCTGCCATACTATCCCTCCTTGGAGCCAGCAGACTATGGATTGAAACATTTATCAACTGTAGCCCAAAAATGAGCCAAAAGAAAATTCTCTTCCTTTAGTTGCATCACTGTGTCTCAGTGATGAAGACAGAAAAAGACAGAAAGACAGGGAGGGAGAGAGGGGAAGAGGAGAGAGAGGGAACCAGGGAGAAAGAGAGAGAGGAGGAGAGAGGGAGAGAGAGGGAGAGAGAGGGAGAGAGAGAGACACTCACTAACCATGGTTTTCTTTCTATGACTTCTCTCTAAACACCAGCACCAAATACCAACTCTCTCCCTGCCTGGGTCCCCACTCTGAGAAAACCTATGCACATCCTCACTGTGCACAACTGTTTTACCCCCATCACAACGGGGAATTTTAGGAACTTGCTGATAATCAATAGCTCTTCAAAGAGTTTCTATAATCCCTGAGTTCAAACAATTAAATCTATTTTAAACAGCTCTCCACAAACATAGCCCACATTCCATTTCTGGAGAAAGAAAAGGTTATTCTACTGAAAGGCTTGCTTTTCAGTGTTTCCTTCTGATCTCTGGGTGGCTAAAAATCCCTAAGAGCAAAACCCTTTGCATGTCTCCACCATCCAGGCAGAACAAATCCAGGAGGGGGCCAAGGGGCTATGCTTGGCACTGTGTGGCCTCTGCCCACCCTACCACCACGCCTGGGAGAGAGGAGGCCACACTGAACCCAAAACAGCCTGTGGACCGTGCCAACATCTTTTAAAGACTGGATTTAAGATCACACAGCCCATAGCTGAATCAGAATTTAAGCCCGGTTTCACTCCCAAACTGTCTTTATTTTGTTAAAATCATATGCTATTGATATGTCTGTCTTGGGGTGGGAATATAGTTCAGTGGAATAAGTGCTCGTCCAGCAAGTACAAGATCCTGAGTTCAATCCCTGGTACTGCAAACAAAACAAAACAAAACAAAAAAACAGAGAACCTTGATATGTCTATCTATCTAGAAGACTAAAGACAAAAAATTAGAAATCTACCAGAGCCACAAAGAATTCAGACTGCTTTTGTTTTGTTTTATTTCGCTTTCTTGTTTTTAAAGACAGGATCTGGCTATATTTTTTTAGGCTATCCTTGAACTCACTATGTAGCCCAGGCTTGAACTCATAGTGATCCTCCTGCCTCAGCCTCCCAAGTGTTGGGATTACATGAATTCACCACAACGCCTGGCCCTATCTCTTTTTTTTTAAAGAGGGATATTAAATAATAAGAAATAATAATTTGGGACAGAGTTATCTCAGCAAAACCTTATAAGCTTTTATGCTTTATTCATCACAATTATGAAATTTCTTTTTTGCAAAAGATACATGCATATCTTGGGCATCTTGATGCTTTTAAGGAGATGATCTTACGTGATTTAAAAAAGAATTTCAGTCCCAGTTTGGCAATCTCCCATGTTTTCCAAAAGAGGAGAAAGTACTAATTGTATAATATTAAGAAGCCTCAATTATAGAATAAAAATTAACCAAGATTCTCCTGGGGTAGATAATAGTTGCAACAACCAAAATAAAAAATCTGAAAGAATTACTTTAAGAATTGTGAAAAAAAAAAAAAAGAGCAAGGTGCGGTGGCGCGCGCCTGTAATCCCAGCACTCATGAGGCTGAGGCAGGAGGATCTTTGTGAGTTTGAGACCATCCTGGGCTACAAAGTGAGCTTAAGTCCAGTCTGAACTGTATAGTGAGACCCTGTCTCAAAAAGACCAAAAAAAATTTTAAAAAGAAAAGCATCCTAAACTTTTAGCTGGGTATAGTGGCACATTCCTGTAATGCTATCACTTAGGAGACTGAGGCAGAAGGGTCATTGCAAGTTCACGGTCATCCTGGGCTACAAAGTAAGCTCAAGAGTAGCCTGAAATGCATAGTGAGACCTTATCTCAAAAAGACAAAAAAAAAAAAAAAAAAAGGAATTGTGCAGGTTGAGGTAGCACATACCTATAATCTCAGCACTGAGGAGCCTGAGGCAGGAGGATCATTTCAATTCAAGAGCAGCCTTAGCTACAAAGGGATTTCAAGTCCTGGCTTAACTACATAGGGAAACCCTATCTGAAAAAAAAAAAATTTGAGCAGGTTACGGAGTGAACACTAGAACATTTTCCCGAGGGTCAAAAGAGATTTGAAGAAATGTAAAGACTTGAAGAAAGTAATAGCCAAGAACTCACACTATGTGGTCTTAAGGAACCACTGGGTTTACACAATGCTCATTTATAAAAATGTGGATGGGGGACACTCAGCTAGGACAATGGTATATGCCTGTAATGTCAGCTTCTTGGGAGGATGAGGCAGGGTGGTCCTAAGTTCAAAGCCAGTCTGGGCCAACTTAACAAGATCCTGTTTCAAAGTCAAAATTAAGAAGCATGCGTAGCTCGGTGAAATGCTTGTTTAGCATATGCAAAGCCCTGGGTTTGATCTCCAGTATCATTTAAAAAATAAAATGAGGATTCTCAATGGTACACACTCCCAATAGAAAGCAACACAGAAGTGCCTGGTTCTAGCCGGAGAAGGGGTCTTGTTAACTGTAATGAGATCTGTGTTTCACAGGGCTCCACAAAGAATAAAGATACCAGCACTTCCTGTAACAGATAAAACAAAAACTCGGATGGTTTGGGCCCAAACCTGTGACAAGCTCCGTTTTCTAGCACAATATCCACTGTCATGCATGGTCACTGTATTATAGTTTTCTAGAAAAGCAGAACCAGCAGGTAGGGGAGAGGTAATTGTAAGGACCTGGCCCCCAGACTTGTGGAGACTGGCAAATCCAAAATTTTTTTTTTCCCTTTGGGTCTTTTTGAGACAGGGTCTCACTCTGCAGTTCAGGCTGGCCTTGAGCTCACTTTGTAGCCCAGCCTGGTCTCGAACTCTCAAGGATCCTCCCGCCTCAGTCTCCTGAGTGCTGGGATTACAGGCATGTGCCACCACGCCTGGCAAGGGCCACCTACTTTATGATCACAGTCTGTTTTACTAAACTCAGTTGATTTTAACTCGTTAACCACTTTTATAAATATCTTCTTAGCAAAATCTAGTGTTTCACCAAACACCTGGGCAGCATAGCCCAGCCAAGGTGACACACAGAATATCACTTCTGCCCCCCTCAAAGGGCCTCCTGAACCTGCCCCGCAGACATCTTCCCTTCTCCTGTTAGAGTTCCCGGAAGTTAGTAGGCTAAGCACGCACCACTGAGCTACACCCCCAGCCTACTATTCTATTAAGTGTTTGATTTTTGTTCACCATAGATTTTTTTGCATCAGTTTTGATTTTAAAATATCGCATTAGCCAGGTGTAGTGGTACATACCCATAATCCCAGCACTCTAGGAGGCTGAGGCAGGATGATCACAAGTTTGAATCCAGCCTGGGTATCTTGGCAATGTAGTGAGACCCTGTGTCAAAATAAAAATTAGAAAATAGCTACTGATCAGTGCAAAGGCCCTGCTTTCATTCCCAGTCCTGCAAACAAAGCCAGCACTGCAAATCCAGTGAAGATGACAGTAAAGTATTACGTAGCTGAATTACTATGTTGGCCCCTTTAAATTTTGCATACATGGCAAAATCTCATTTGCTTCATCAGCCCTGGCTGAGTCATAATGGGTTTTGCATTTATCAGCCTCCTCTTGCAGTAGCTTATCTATTGTCATGTGCTGCTAACGCTCTGTGGGCTTTAATTGAAGGAAAGAATGAAGAAAGCCAAGAAGGACAGTGGCTAATGGCGGTGGTTAACATTCTCATACTTGGTGTTTAGTGTGGACCAGGTACTGGGTTAAGCACTTCACTTATAAGCCAATGCAATAATAGTCATGCACCCATTTTACAGATGAGAAAAGCGAGGTGGACAGAGGTGAGTCCACTGTGATGGATGAGGGACTAGCAAAACTGGTGCAGCTTCTTCTGGATTTCTAAAATATCTCTTGCTCACTGTCTTCTGGGCACTGGAATAGGCTGAGAAGGAGGAAGCATGAATACAGGAAGAGGTAGACAGAATTTAGAAGACCGGAACTCTCACACTTTCACATCCAGTTATCTCACTTGAGCTTTGCAACTATTGGAGGAGTGGGTTGCTGAGGGCAGGGTGGCCCAGGTAGCCTCCCTCCTCTCTGCCCTGGCAAGCCCATAGCGCCCTCTGCAAACACTGTGGATAAGCGAGGTCGGCACCTCTCCCTCAAGGGCGGTGCTCCTGCTTCTGCCCCAGGGACTGAGGGTGAAAGCAAGAGATTTGATAAGGGGCGGAGCTGACGTCAACAACCTCTCAGATACCCTCGTCCAGATAGCTTCATCTGACCTGCTCCTCGCCCTTCCTGCCTGCTGGAGGGGGAACCCCCCCAAAGCACACTGAGGCGCAAAATGAAAATGTAGAACACCCAAAACTGGAAATTTAAAATAAGACTGTGAGAAAAAAAAAAACATTCACAAGGCTTGCTGAGGAGGGGTCATTTTAGGTGTTTGCCTCTAGAGTAATCCATGCATGTCCTGCTTAGCAATACGGTGAGTTCTAGTCGTGAACATACAGAGATGGTTTGAAGAGAGGGACTGCAGCTGCAGGGAAGAAGGAAATGTAGCTTTTATTCTATATTTCATTTTTAATTTGTGGTAGCTGGGTGTGGTGGTGCACGCCTGTAATTCCAGCACTCAGGAGGCTGAGGTAGGAGGACAGCCATGAGTTCAAGGCCAGCCTAAACTACATAGTGAGACCCTGTCTCAAAAAAAAAAACACCAAAAAACAAACAATAACAACAACAACAAAAAACACAAAAAAGCATTCATTAATTTGTGGTAGCTACGCCCCTACCTATCCCCACACCTTTTTCATTTTAATTTTGAGACTAGGTCTCATTAAGTTACCCAGGATGGCCTTGAACTTATGATTTCCCCCTGCCTTGGCCTCCATGTAGCTGGGATTAGAGGTATGTTCTGCTGTGCCTGGCTTTTTTTTTCTAACCATGTATATATAAGCTGGGTATGGTAGTACATCCCTATAATCCTAGTACTCAGGATGCTGAGGCAAGAGGATCACTATGAGTTCGGGACCAGCCTGGGCTACATGGTAGGTTCAAATCCAACCTGAACTACATAGCGAGACCCTGTCTCAAAAAAAAAATGCATATATTACTTTTTCATTTAAAGAATACCCCCCCACACATCCTATGGATTGAACCCAGGGCCTTGCACATGCTAGAACAGCATTCTATACAGAGTTACACACCCAGCCCAGAAAGCCATTCTTCAGGGTAGCCAGCCAGGAATGAAAGCCGAGGTGCCGAGGACTGGTCTGCAGTGGCTCATCTCCAGATCTTCCTTGCACAGAGTGGAGGGAGCCTAGACCATCCTGTTTGCTAGGAAAGAACACCTCAGTGCCTGACACATAAGTAGTTCTACTGCATGTGCTTTCCAACAAGATAGCTCATCATTCTGAGGACTGAAAGTCATGTTGAAAACCAAACTAGTGTTCACCTCGGCAGCACGTAAACTAAAACCACCTGAAGAGAAATGGGCTGAGCTTGGCTCCTGCAGTGGTAAGCACATGTCCCAGACTCATGCTGGTCCTTGGGAAGCTGTGTGTTGATTCTCTCTGTCTCTCAGGAGCTCCAGCTGGGGTCAAGGGCCACTACCGCAACCTGGGAAAGAACTGAGGCCACTTACTCCTGGTCAGGCAGAATCCTGAGGAAGGATCACATGTCTGAAGGTCAAACCCATACAGGGAGCATCCAGCCCCCAGGAAAAGAGAAATGAGGGGCAGCATCCCATGACCTTCAGCAGGAAATGCCCTTGTCCGGGGAAAGAGAGCTACTGGACAAGGCAAGTCACGAGAAAGCTGCCGCTGGAGCAGTGAGTTAGAATGACCAGGAGTCTGTAAAGGGGCTAAAAAGACAACCAACCGGGGAAGCTCAATAAAAACATCTCTTCAGAAGTTTAAACCCCTTCTAGTCTCTAGTGTGAAAGGAAGGGAAACAGATTCCTCTGCTGCTTAAAACTGGGGAGATGGGCGGTGACCATGCCAAGAGTGAGTGGTACCTCCCGTTCCACCCCTGGGGGAATGTCATCTTTCCCGGTCCCCTCATCTAGTGCAGCTGGGCAAACTTTTCTTCCAACACTCTGCTGGCTGTCTCTCCAGACTCCCCAGAACACCTTCCCTGGCCTCCTTATGAATAGCTCAGTTCTACTATGAGGTCCCAGGTGAGACGATATATTGTTCCTTTTCATTCAACTGTTAACCCTCAAATGGCTTCCCCAGTCCTTTCCAGTCCTTTCTCTAAGACTAGGGACCCACAAGGTTACATCATTTAATCATGGGCCTGGAGAGGGCCAGGAGCAGCCACGGGTGGCGGTAATGACAATTACCTAGACTGTCATTCCAGCCCCACCACTACTTATTTTTTTGTATCAGGAATCGAACTCAGGACCCTGTGCTCGCCAGGTGGGCACTGTGATACTGAGCTATATCCCTGGTTCTACCACTGCTTGTCCAGAGATTCTCAAAGCTGAATGTGCACCAGAATCACCAGGAAGACTATTTTTGCAGCACTTGGGGATTAAACCCAAGACCTTTAAACTGACCTAGTTCCCCAGCCACATACATATAATCTGGCGGTACTGGGGATCGAACTCAGGACCCTGCACCTGCTAGGCAGGCGCTTATTCCACTGAGCTACATCCCAGCCCACACATACATATAATCTGGGTATGGTGTCCCATACCTGGAGGCCGAGGCAGGAGGACTGCCCCAAATTGAAGGCCAGCCACCCTGGACGACTTAGTGAGTTCAGCCTGGGCTACATAGGGAGGTAGTGTCTCAGGAAAAGAAAAAGTGTCCTTAAATCGTGTTTTTTGTTGTTGTTTTGTCTTTTTGAGACAGGGTCTCGCTGTGTGGTTCAGGCTGGCCTTGAGCTCACTTTGTAGCCCAGGCTGGTCTTGAATTTGCAACAACCCTCCTGCCACAGCCACCCAAGTGCTAGCTAGGATTACAGGCGTGCGCTACCACGCCCAGCCTAGTTTCCTTAAATCACAGACTCTGGCTCAAACTTGCGATCCTCCTGCCTCAGGATCCCAGTGTTGAAATTGCAGTTCTGTTCCACCACACCCAGCTTACCAGGAAAGTTTTTGAAACCCAAATTGCCGGGCTCCGTCTCCAAAGTTTGAGGTTATCTCTGTACATCTATCGGCTGTGGGACCTTGAATCTACATTTCTCTAGCACGCTCTCAGGTGCTGCTCATAGTGCTGGTCCGGGAAACCACACTGTGAGAAACAGTGCTCGTGTAAATTCTGAGTAACGGTAAGTATCTGGTGAAGCTGATATTTCCTGAAACCTGGCACTTGGAGCCCTGAACACAAGTTTACAGCGCGCGCGGTTAAAACCAGCCGTTGTTGGATGGGGGAAGGGAGCCGTTCGCCCGAGGCCTGCCCACAAATGAAATCAAGCCCGGGGCGAACCCCGGGGCCTCGCCGCCCGCCCGCCTGCCGCGCAGGTCAACCAGGCGGAGCCTGGGGCTCCGAGCGCTCCCGCCGCGCTGTCCGTCCGCCAGGCTGCACGCGGTGCGACGCGGAGCCGGCGCTGCCACTCGGTAGCCTTTCGGCGACCGGGGCCCTCCGGACGTTCAGCGACGTCCTGTACCCGGGTGGACCGTGGTCTGGGAAGCCGGGCGCTCCCCCCGGCCGCACCCTCGGGTGCCGCCGGCGGGACTAGGAGCACCTGGCTCGGGAGACGGCGGCGCGGAGCAGAGCCCGCCCCGGCCCCGCCCCGCCCTCCCGGCCGCCCCGTCGGGAATCCGCGAGCGGCTGCGGCGGCGGCGGCTCGGCCTCGGCGGTCCAGGTAAGCGGCGGGAGCCCGGAGTTCTGACCCCGCAGGGAAATACAGGAGCTGGGCCCGACTGCTGCTTCCTTTCTGCGCTCGTCGCCGGCGCGGTGGCCCGTGGCTCCTCCCTCGCCAGGACCCCTTCATTTTTGCGCTCAAACAGCTAAGGAATGAGCCGGGAGCGCAGACCTCGGAACTTGGAGGGAGGGAGACACGCCGCCGTCCACCCCGAGGGGCACTGTGCCCTCTTTACCCACCGACGCCCCTACACCCCTTCTTCTTCATCCGCGGTGTGGGCCGCCCCATGTGTTCTGGGCAGAAAGTCAAAGAGGTTCCCTCCAGCCGGTGCTGCTTCTCACCTACGCAGAAGGGACAAGCAAGGAGAAGCCTCGCTTGTGGGGGGTCCTAGAGCCCTGCCTGGTTGACCAATATTTGGGCCCTTTGTGGGGAGGGAGGCACTGTGTGGGAAGGGGTCTAATGGGTGTGTGTGACTGTGACTACTGTCACCAACTTCCTGTTTTTTTTGTCACTTGTTCCACGCCTCACCCTGATGGAAAGGAGAAACAGCTTGTTACTTGCCCCCAGGGCCAGTCAGCCTGGACCCAGAGCTCTGCGGAGAGTGGGACTGGGCCCTCCTGTCTGTTTGCCGCTGGTGGTAATCAGTTGGCCAGCAAAAGTTCAGAACAGACTGCGCTGCACTGCTACGGTAACCAACTGTAGCTTACCCCCAGACCGCGCATGCAATATACGGGCACTAGGTGAGGTTAAGAACTCCGGACACGCCAGAAAGCCTCGAGGGATTATGTGTGCCCTATGGAGGCCCCGTTCTGCCCTGCTCAGGGGTGAGCGGCAGCCCTGCTGCTCCGAGGAAAAACTAGACGGATGAGACAGGCAAATCTGTGTAATGACTAGAACAACGTAAGTTGAGGCTTTGAAATATGCTTTCACTCAAATTATGCAGCAGCAATAGCCAGTATCATCGCAGGCATTTTCCAGCTCCGTGTTCTCGGTGATGCTCTGCACTTTGGGAGCGCAGAGGTAACAGGAGAAAACAGCTTCTTGGAGCACCCGGGCGGAGAGCAGTACAGGACTGACAAAGGCAGAGGAAGTCTGGAGCTGGCGGAACGGAGAAAAACACCGGGCTAGTGAGAGTAATCAGTGCCCACAGGCGGCACGACTGACTCCCACCCAGAGCCGCATGGAGGAGCCCAGGCCTGGAAAGCTCGTGCAGACCAGCTTCAGCTAGGAGAAACCTGGATGGGAGATGTGACCCTAGGCTTTGTCTTGCACAACAGAAGTCAGGAGGAAGCCGCAGCTCAACCCGGGCTGAGGGCTGCTCGCGCAGAAGCAGCGAGTATAGTGAAGAGAGTGGGAGGCTGACTCAGCTCTGGCGTTAATTTAGCAGTACAACCTTAGCCAGATCACATAAACACTCCCTGGGTGGGGAGAAAATGAGAAGGTATAGATGCAAATGCTCTGGCGAAAGGCCAAGCAGCAGAAAAATGTAAGACAATATGATAAGAGAGAAGGCTCTGGGGGCCCGAGTGCAGGTTCTGCCTCTTGCTACTTCCTAGCTAGCTGTGTGACCTTAGTCCAATTCACCTCTCCGTGCTTCAGTTTCCTTCCGAATTGATGTAAGTAGTAATACTGAAAGTGGCAGTAGAGCTGGGTGCGCTGCACACACCTGTAGTCCCAGATACGGGGGAAGCTGCGACTGGATTGCTTGAACCCAGGAGTTTGGGTCTTGATGACACAGTCCAACATCTCCGGCTCTAAAGGTGAAACCGAGGACCACACTGGGTGTGTGTATGTCCAGAGGGACATGTGAGTGGCTGTGCCAGAGTTCTGGTGAACTTGGCTTTTCATATAGCCTGGCCCCTGCCCTTCTCTGGGAAGGCCCAAAATGTCATTTCTCATTCGATGGGGATGAGAATGGGAATTTGAATAAACAAGAGGTCAAGTGCAGGGCAGTGCCTGTCTCTGTGTGGAGCTCAATGCTGTAATTGTGCTGTGTAAAAGGGCCTGTGTGGTGAACAGGGCAGGTTCAGTCCGGGGAGAAAAGGGGCTGTTAGGGGACTCTTTCATGATACCTGAGATCCAGGTTCTTCTCTTATACTGGCCCAGTCCAGTCCTGGGTCCTAGGCAGAGATTAAGGAAAAAGCCCAGTCCTCACCTTCAGCTCTGTACATAATGGAAAGCAAAGGGTAGGCAGGCAGGAAGTGGCCTAGCTACACACCTCAGGCCAGAGGGATGTTGCAGGCACAAGAGGCCAGGCCGATGAGTCAGGAGAAACATTCTGGATGCACAAGTCTCGGGAGGAGAACTCAGGATCAGAAAGGAGAAGAAAGCGGGATGTGGGTGCCTGGGCCTGTTGGTTCCCTTCCTCCGACGGGAAAAACCCAGTAAGAAAGTGTGGGTGGTGAGTATAACTTGGAAGCAAGTAGACACGGGACAGCGAGACGCACCTTTGTCTAGGAGGCTTCTAGGAAGAAGAGGTTTATGGGTAAGAATTTGAAAGAATGAAAATGTGGCTGCGTAGCCAGAAGATAAGAACAGGACTCTGAGGGGAGACAGCCAGCCAGTACCAAGCATGTGGTCAGGCTTTGAGGGTGAGCGCAGACAGGAAGCAGACTGTCCAAACCTTGGTTTCTGCCACAGTCACAAGGCACCAAAGGAATATAAACCTGGCTTTCTGGTTGCGAAGGGGGGCGAGAGGCGAGAGGCGGGAGGTGAAGGAGGCTGTCAGGCACACTGGTTGATCCTGCAGATGCTGGGTGATAAGGACATACTAGCAAATGATGGGTTTTGAGAGTAGAGCGGAAAGAGGGATAGATAGTGGAGGGAGGGAATGAACCAGCAGGATTTGGGAGTAGGTGTGGGGTTAACCCAACAAGAAGGCCAGGGCCATTGAGTGGCCAGGGCCAGAAGCAGGAGCTGGGTTATTCCAAGGATTTTGGCACAACTTGTCTGCATGGGGAGGCTGGGAAGCCTGGCTAGCTTAGGTGCCCAGGCATAGGCCCTGAGTTCAGGATGTGGCAGGCTGAGTATCCAGTTATCCTAGGTAGAAGTCAAGGGCAGATTGTAGGGTGAGGAAAGAAGGGAAATCCCCAGTTCTAGCCTCATTTATCCCCCTTCCAATCTGGAGAGTGACCCCAACCTCATCCTGCATCCAACAAATTGTAACACTCAATGCACATTCCTCTCTTTGACTTCTGTTGTCAAGCCCAGCCTGTCTTCAAGGTTCCTAGGCCATTAGAGAAGCGGACCTTATCCCCGCTTGGGAACCTGCGTCATCCCTAGATACCCTGAGATAAGCAGTGGCATACTCCTGCCCTGATTGGCCTGGAGATCCTCCAGGGGAAAGCCAGTGAACTGTTGACATATCTGGCCACCTTTTGTTTTGATTTTCAGTGATTTTTGTTAAGTATAAGTCAACAGATTTAGTGAACACCTACTGTCTTGCCAAACATTAATCTGGGTACACAGTGGTGAACAAAGCTGGGTTAGGTTTTTCTGTTTAAAATTCATGTTTGGATAACTTAAGCTTAATATTTTATGTAAATAGAAAATGAATATATGCTGGGGGAAATTTCCTTCCTTGGTTTTTTTGTTTTTGTGGGGGTTTTTGTTTTGTTCTTTTGTTTTTTGTTTTGGTGGTTTTGAGACAGGGTCTTGCTATGCAGTTCAGGCTGGCCTTGAGCTCACTTTGTAGCCCAGGCTGGTCTCAGAACTTGCAACAATCCTCCTGCCTCAGCCTCCGTAGTACTGGGATCACAGGTGTGCACCAGTATGCCCTGCCTGGGGGAAATTTTTGATAGACTAATGACTACAAAAATAACTTTCTGTGCATCTTTCTAGAAAATACACAGTACTTACTGCAGGTCTGGTCTGGGGGAAAAGGTGAAGTGTCTCAAAAGTGTAATTATGGGGAAAGTGAGAATCTCCCACCCTCCTGTGGTCAAGAGGATCAGAGTTGAGAGAAGCACTTTTTGGGAGATTGCCTGCTCCTCCCCACAGGAAGAATGTTGGGAGCAAGTGCTGCCTCTGATGAAGAAAGAGTTAGCGGGAAAGAAAGGATAACCTTTTGGCGAAACAGCCTCTCAGTCCACTCTCTGACCGGGAACTGGAGCAGGCCTGTTCCCTCCCCAGCATTATGTATGTCCAGCTCCGCACACCTCTGCCCCACCAAGAGTGGTGAGGGCCTCGCCTTGCTCTTTGAAGAGGCCTTGAGCTCCTAGTCTTAGGAACTTGAGCAAACATCCCTGTGGTGATGGCGGTGAGGGTTTGCTTCCTGGATGCCACGTCTCCCAGAGGTGAGCAGCTCATTCAATAAACAGGAAGAAATTTTGTTACAAAGACACCATGTGGCCGGCAAGAGTGTGTTCCAGGTGGCTGACCTGGAACATTGTTTCCACATGTTTAAAGCATCCCAGTCTCTGGTGGGTGGGAGCTGGGAGGAGAGCACATGCCGTCCAGGGGGCCTGAGGGCGCTGAGGAGAGCACAGACCCCTGTGAGCTCCAAGGGGAGGCAAGCAGGGCAGTGGCCTGGGAGTTGGGAAACAGTTGTTCCTGGGAGTCACTGGCTGTGTGTCACCCGTGAAGTCACTCGAGGCTAACCTCACCCGTAAAATGAGGGACCTGTACTCAGAACTAGTCAAGACAGCAAGATAATGTGTAACAGAACAGAACTCAGATACTTGTAGCAATACTTGCCTGTATTCCCAGCGCTTAGCTGACTCAGTACAATGCTAAATTTGAGGCCAGCCTGGGCTCCTTAGTGAGAGCCTGTCCCTTGAACGATTATTTAGTGAAGCCAGTGCTTGACCTTTAACCCTAACTTCATTTCACGAGTTTATGGAACACCTACTGTGTGCAAAAACTGTTGCTAGACTTTGCAAGGGATAAAAAAATGAAATGACACACCCTTTCACTCTAGGGGTTCAGGTCCTAGGAGAAGAAGCAATGCCTCTGACCAAAAGCAGCCTGCCCTAAGGGCAGAGTTCAAATGAGGACTCAAGGTCAGGGCTGGAGGTGTGGCTCAGCGGTAAAATACCAGTCTAGAATGCACAAGGCCTTGGGTTTGGTCTTTAGCACTAGAAAAACAACAGAACAGCAGGGCCAAGGATATAGCTCAGCAGCACAAGCGCCTGCCTGGCAAGCAGAAGGCCCTGAGTTTGACTCCTGGTACTCATAAAAACAAAACAAACAGGAGTCTAAAAGGGTAGGGAAAAGTTAATTCTGTTAAGAGATCTGAGAAAGCTTCCTAGAGGAGGTGAGGATATAAAATACAGGGATGAGACCAGATCACTGGTTTTTTTAACTTATATGCTTGGAAAAGAAGATTTTTTTTATATCCTTTTAAGACAAGGTCTCTCTATGCAGCTCAGGCTGGCCTCAAACTCACAAGGATCCTCCTGGCTCACCCTCCTGAGTGCTGGGATCACAGGTGTGCACCACCACACCCGGCAAGAAGATATTTTAAAGGGCATCTATTGGAACACATGTGTGACAGTGTGTCCTCAAAGTCTTAGAGCAGATTTAGACTTTCAATAGCATCAGAATTTATAAGATGTAAACCAAAAAATCATTTGAAAAATTTAATCATTTAAACTTCTTCTACTTTATTAAGTTTTATGCCTTGGGGTGGATGGATGTGGTACTGGAGGTCAAACTAAAGCATATTCTGCCACTTAGCTATAGCCCCAGGACTTTCTATTTCTTTCTTGAAAGATAAAGACTCCCTAAATTGCCCAGGCTGGCCTCAAATTTGTGTTCCTCCTGTCTCAGCCTCCCAAGAAGCTGAGCCTGTAGGCGTGTGCCACCACACCTGGATAGTTTTAGAAATTTTTGCATAATAAATTTTTTTTACATTTTGTATCCAGCAGTGGTTGTCATTGTTAATAGACTGAAATAAATATTAAAGTAGAACTTGATTGTTCAAAATTCAAAAGATTAAGTAAAAGAAATGTAAAACTTGGAGTGGTACTTTTTGTTAAGCCTACAGCATTCATACTTCTAAAGTTTATCAAAGTCTAAGCCTGCACTAAGACTTTTGGTACACTATGTATGCATAATGGCCAACATAAAAACTTAATAAAACTACTTATTTATCCATAGTACATGTGATGTACTTTGGTGTTTCCTTTCCATCCTATTTTGGTCTGCTTAAAAATGTTTTTCATGCTGATTTGCCACACTGTAAAGTGACTTTACAATGCTGTCTACAGTGGGTGGAAGTCAGCAGTGGGATAGACCCCCAAATCTGCTCCTTGTACTGGTGAGAGAAGTTCACGTTGCGTCTGGTGGCCCAAAGAAGCAAGTCTCATTTGTTCAATCGAGGGGCTTCCCAGAAGAGGGTTTTTGGCATTGCCTCAGCATTGACAGTCTGTGAGTGGCAGCCCAAGGATGGGCGGAGGAATCAGACTTGGGAACTAATGCCCAGCAGCAGCAGAAGGGGAGTGAGTGGATGAGGCCAGGGACCCCGGAGGCCAGCTGTTAAGGCCCAAGGGGCAGGAGATTGGCAGGACATGGGGTCCTGTGAACCCTGCACTTGACAAATACTAGGGGCTGTTCCTTGTTCAAGGCTGATGGCAGGGTGACCTCTCTGCCCTTATTAATCACACTTGTGGGAATCGTCTCCTATTCAGAGAGCAGGAATCCTTAATCTCAAGCTCCTGTGGCTTCCATTGGATTGCATGCCTCTTTGTTGCCTGCAAACTGAGCAAACAGTGAGTCCCCCTGCTGCCAAGACTAATCATAGGTGTCTCGTTTCGTTTCAGGATGTGGTTGGTACCTTGAGGAACTGCAGGTCCCAGAGAGAGAAAGCGTTAGACTTCCAGGTTATATTGAGAGAGTAGATGACTAGGGCGAGCTCAACTTAACCCTGGTTTCCCTTCTCCAGGGGGAACACAAGGAGCAGAGACAAACCCCACTGCCAGGGACCACAAGGCAGGGCTAGGATGAAGAAGTTGGTGTGACTTGGGTACCCCAGCCGGAGAGGTCTTTGTGCAGGAGGTAAGTCCTGAGCGCGGACTCCTGGCTAGTAACTTAGTGTTTTCCTGCCCTTGTTTCCACCTGCTCTCTCTGTCTTGCTAGAGTGGGAGAGTAGCAGAAACAGTGCAGGTCTAGATTCAGTGCTACCCTGCTGCACAGTCCCCTGTTCTGCAGCCCTCTGTGCGAGCTTGGCTGCAACCCTTCCAGAGCTGCTGAGGCACCTCGCTCAGGCAGGCCTGGACTGACCCCGGGATGGGACAGTAACTCCACCCTGAATCGCCCTTTCGGCCTTGAAACCTTCACCAAGCCCACAGGGAGCCCTACCTTTCTCCCTTGGCATTTGCCACCTGTGCTATACTGTGTTTTAATTTTATTAACTTTTGAACAAGAAATGTAGTCAGGGTTCAACATACAAAAGGGGACCAGTAAAAGATCCTTTCCTGCTCCTGTCTCCTCCCAGGACAGGTATACCTGGACCCAGTGCTACTGCTTCCTGTTCCCCAGCAAGAGTTTTAAATCCCTCCGGGAGAGGAACAGAGTCCCGCACCCCTTTGTGTCTTCCTGTGTCCCACCTCATCACCCAAGGGAGTTTTGCTAGCGTCATATCCCCTTTCTGCTCTGGCACTGCTATCTTGGGCCCAATGCCCAGGTCCCTGCTGACTGACTGTCCAGCTGCCGAGCAGATGCATCTCCTAGACACCTTCAACCAGATATCATATTGCTCTTCCTAGAATGCTGGGCTCCCAGCTAATCCTTTACTACGCCTCAAACCTCAGGTCACGGGCAAACTCAGCATGACAAACAAAGCCCTGATAACTTGGCCTCAGTAGCCACTCCAGGCCCACCTTCTTCCAGACTTCACATTCCGTCACATCAGGCTGCATGCGTCCTCTGGTTAGTCAGTCTGCCTCCCACCTGTAGGCCGTTGCTACATGTGACTTTCTCTCCACCTGGACTGTGTTCTTCTCCTGGGCTGCTTGCTCTCCTGTTGGTGCTCAGCCAAGCTTCTCCCCCTGCAAGGCTTCTTTGCCTTCCCCTTTGACAGAGTTTCCTGCATTCCTTCTCCCTCAGCACCCAAGGGTACCTCTTCATGCTGCCTGCAGGCTGAGTAATCTCCGTGTACTCTCCGACTCCCTCAGCTAACTGCCTTCCCCCGGGCTGGCTTCGCTCATCTCTGTACTCATTTCATTGTGCAGAGTCCCAGGCAGACAGCAGACGCTTAGTGAACATTGCCAGAAAGCAGAAGTCTTCCCTCCCACCGCCTAGACAATACTTAATACAAAACAGAAAATCAAAAATGTTTCTCTTATTTGATGTTTGATGCCGCTGAATCTGATGTGAGGAAGGAAACCACCCCTCTCTCCCAGCCCAGAGTGAAACTTGCTCCACACCGAGATCAGGCCAACCATGTTTTTCCTGGACACAAGCGACTCCTGCCACCAGTCTGCTCCACAGGCGGGAGATTGTGGGTTTCAATAACAGCGTTAAATAGCTGGAGTTAGTTTAAGCAAAACAGGCAAGGGGTGATGAGTGTGGTTTTGGCCCAGGACCAGATGCCTTGGGACAATTGCTGAGAAGCTGAGCAGGGATTTATTAATTATAATAAAAAAATACTGGATACCATTTATTGAGGGTTCAGTAAGTGACAGGTACTCTGCTGAGTATTATACATACATTATCTGATTAGGTGTGAGTTACCCCCACTTTTTTTTTTTTTTGGCGGTACTGGGGATCGAACTCAGGACCCTGCACTTGCTAGGCAAGCGCTTATTCCACTGAGCTATATTCCCAGCCCCTCCCCCACTGTATAGATGAGGAAATTGAGGCTTACAAGGATTAAGTAAATTGTCTGTGGGTCACACATGGCTAATGATAAAAACTAATGCTGAGAACTTAGCATTCACAGAGATTGCCAAACATTTTCCATGAATTGTTTTTTGTTTTGTTTTTTTGTACATTAATCCTTATACCTGCCCTAGGAGGTAGGTGCCATTACTAGAAGAGACAGAACTGGGACTTGTGCCCAGCCTCTCGCCACAAGCATCTAGGGCTCAGCCACTGAGGCTCATACTGCCAGAGCCTGGCACAGAGAGTTTGCAATCATTCGTCTCTGAAGCATGGAGCAAGCGCTCAGCGTGGAGGCTGGGGAGGGCTGTATTCTGTCTTGCCTGGACAGTGTTACAGAATCTCAGATTTAATTTTTTTTTCTTAAACAATTGTGTAGGTACAGAATACAGTCTGCCCACAGACGATACAAGTTTGTATTGCATGGAGCCACTTTTACACAAGGACTTTGGAAAGGTGGATTTTCAACAATTCTTAAAAACTGACAGACAAACCTGATAGCCTAGAAATATAAAAAAAATTTTTTATTTTGTTTTTGCTGTGCTAGGGTTGAATTTAAGACCCTCACACTGAGCCCATTCTTAATTTTTATTTTAAGACAGGGTCTCGCTGTCATCCAGGCTGGGGTCAAATGTTCAGTCCTCTTCCCTCAGAGTGCTAGGATTATAGAAATTGATAAGTGTTTTTATTTGAGACAGAGTCTCACTGTATAGCCCAGGCTGGCTTTGAACTTGCAAGACTCTCCTGTCTCTGCTTCCTGAGTGCTGGGATTCCAGGCATGTGGCACCATTCCCAGAAAAAAACAAAAATTAAGAGTAGGAAAATTTATTGGAAAAAAGGAACAGGGAATACAAATAGCTCCTGAGAACAAGAGGGCTCCTGAATGTGTTGTGAACAAGCCCACTTCTCAAAGGAAATTCAGGTGTTGATAAAATTAAGTACATTGTGAATGCATAAAATATATGTAGCTAATGACCCATCATTTACTACCATAAAATATGCACTCATATATTATAAAATAAATAACCTAAGAAGATGTATCAGAATTTATGCACACAAACACAGACCATAGAAACATGCAGATACAGTGTTAAATTACAACTGTGGCCTAGGCCTGTTCCTCAGGAGTAAAGCATGCGCTTAGCGGGAGAGAGGCCCCCAGGTTCAATCTTCAGCACCAAATGTAAAATAAGTAAATCAGAAATGCATAAGGGTTGAGGGTGTGGCTCAGTGGAGTGTTTGCCTAACACGCCCAAGGCCCTAGATTCAATCCCTATGATTATAAAAAAAACAATTTAAAGTTTAAAAGATCATAACTGCATAAACTGCAGTGCACCCTGCACTACCGTAGTAATTTCATAGCCACCTCCTGTTGCTCTCCTGGTAAGTATTGTGAATATCTGCTTAAAAGGTCTCGTGACACTAATCATCTCCACATGAGATGTTCATTTTTCCAGAACATGGAGTATCATAGTAAAAAGCCAATTTTGCGTGGTTCACGGGTATTTTTCACTAACCTATGATATATATAAAACGCAGTAAGTATGAATTAGTCAGCTGTTTGTGTTATCAGTAAGGCTTCTGGTCAACAGCAGACTTTCAGTACTTCCTTTGAGGGGGATTCAAGTTAAACTTAGGTTTTCAACTGTGTGGGAGGATAGTACCTCTAACCCCAGTGCTGTTCCAGGGTCAGCTGTATTTATAAAATATGGGCTGGGTAATGTTGCAAGCTGTAGGCCAAGGCTATGAAATACGGTGATAGATGCCAGCTGTGGGGTTTAAAGCCAGTGGTGTTTTTCTGTTGGTCTGAAAATGTGGAGAACAACTCCCAAGCTGTTGTCTGCACCTGTGTGTGGAGGCACTGGGGCCTTCACTGGCACCTGCCATCCTGGCTACCAGCTGTAGGGCAGAGCAGAGGGGTGCAGAGCTCCAGGGAATGCCCCTTTTCCTGAGTTTTTCTCATCTCTTCCCCAGCCCTGCGTTCCTTTCGGACCACGGAAGTTTCTCTTGTAGCTCACCGTGATCAGGGACTGGAACTTGCATAGGACTTGGGAATTTATGTTCATCTTGGAGAAAGAGAAAAGGGGTCAGGGGTCTTCTCAGAAAAGTATTGGGCCAAAAAAAGGCAATGTCTGTGAAGGAGAGTGTTGTAAAAAGAGCAGCAGTCCTGTAGCTGTTTTTATCCACGCGCTCAGGGATGGAGACTTGCACCGTTTTGGTTAGTGTGTGTGTAACCTGAGTCTAGTCCTCCATGAGGAAGCTGCGATGGTCTTGCATTAGTCTTACGAGGTATTAGAGTGCCGGTTACAATATACAGCGTATACAGACTCAGTTTCCTATGTAACCCATGTTGTCATCAATTTGAAGTCTTTGAGAAACATTATAAGTAAGTCCTTTTTTCAATTTGAGACCTCTTCATTGATTCAAATAACAAAGATAGTCCATAAATTACCTATTGTAAAGGGCTGGAGACATAGCTCAGTGGCAGAGTGCTTGCCTAGCCTGTGCAAGGCCCTGAGTTCAGTACCCAGAGCCACCAAAGGAAAAAAAAATTACCTGTTCTAGACAAGAGCGCAACCACTGAGCTGCGCACCCAGCCCTATAAATTACCTTTCTGAACAGGGGCTGTGGGCATGAGACATCCATTTCTGACGGATCGTTCTGTGTAATCACCTCAGTTTTCATTGGCCTATTGAAAAGTATAATCACTTTGCATCCCTTTTTACTGACTGAAAAATTGTACTGTCTTTTTATTTTAGAAAATAAGTAGGGCTGTTAAACATAAAGTTTATTCTTCCTACTAATTGGGAGACCTGGAATTGGAAGGGGATTTTTCTGTTCACCCCTCCCCAACATACACACACATCTAATTGGATTCTAAATAATTTTTTGATAAGACTTCAAAGAGTTGGTAGATTTTTTTGGAATGTGTGGGATTGTTTAGTGCTTTGGGTCTTTTAGTATATTTTGAGAGTTAAAGATTGATTTATTGATTGATTGATTTTCTTAGGTTCCAGTATTTTTTATTACTTATTTATTTGTTTGTTTATTTTCTTGGATACCAGGAATCAAAACTCGGGACTTTGCACTTGCCAAGCAGGCACTTGTGCCGCCGAGCTATATCCCCAGCCCCCAGGTTTCGGTATTTTAAAGAGTAAAATCAACTCAAACATTTGTTTCTGTAGTGCCTCGTGTAGTAAAAAGACAATCTGGAAAAGTGGCCTAGTATCATGTCTAGTACTTAACCTTCTTTGCACTGGAAATAGATTTATGTGCTATGTTGCAAGTGCTACTGAGATTTTTCAAGCTGTAAATTGTACAAAACAAACGTGGCTTTCCAGTAGAGTCACTATCATTAAGGCTCAATTTTGTGGTCACTATTGCTTAAGAGATTTCTAAGTTGCAATAAAGCTTAGACATTTTTACAGTAATTTTAATATTCAATTGATTTTGTTTCTTGATATCTCCATTATGCTACTATGAAGTATTCTCAGGGAAACAAGTTTTGTGTGGACTGTGGCCGCTTACCATTTCATTTACTTTTATTTTTGCTTTTTATCAGTACATGGGTCGGGGATGTAGCTCAGCAGTATAAGCACTTGCCTAGCAAGCTGAAGGTCTTGAGTTCAATTCCTGGTACCAAAAAAAAAAAGAAAAAGAAAAAGATGTAAAGTTTTTATCAGTACACATTTGCAGTATATGATCGCATTGATTATGGGGAATTTAGTGATCAGTTAATTTTTGTTCTGTGATGTGTTTTACTGTTAATCTGTGTCACAAGGTGGTTTTTCTATCGTTAGGCTTCTATGCTATTAAGCATATTGTTAAATGAACCATTGACTGAAAACTACCGCCTAGGCTATTGTGCTGTTTTTCCCAGGAAAAAGTTTTTAATTCTAGTCTTGGTTCTCTGCAAAAGTGAATGAGATACACCAGCAGTTGAAGTTTGAAATGCTTTTGTTTTACCAAGTGTAAGCTGCATAAGCACATCCTACTGTAACAGACTAACCTGAAATAGTTCATAATGATATGAAAACAAAAATAAGATGTCCAGCACTTAAAAGAGGCTGAGGCAGGAGGATTGGTCTGAGCTCCAGGGTGGGCAGCCTGTGCTCCATAGCAACCTCAAGGCCAGCCTGAACTATATATTGAGACTCTGTCTTGAAAAACAGAAATAAACAAACAAAAACCCCCAAAGCAAATAAAGTCCAATGTTCATTTTGAATCTGCATCATTTATTAATGACAGATGGAGCAAAGATATGAAAGTACAGAATCATTTTCGGCCAGTTAGCTCATGGTGCTGGACCTGCTCTGTAAAATGAGGGGGTTAAACTCTTATCTGGAGGAATGAAAACCTTTCAGCATAAGAATTTTCTGAATCCAGAAGTCACCCATACTGGAACACATGTGCTGCAGTGAGATCCTCCCAGTGGTTAGTTGCTTCTTCTTTTTTGTTTTGGTTTTGGTTTTGTTTTCCTGTGACAGGCCTTGGCCTTGAACTTACTGTGTATCCCTGGGTGGCCTCGAACTCATGGCGATCATCTTGCCTCAGCCCCCCAAATGGTGGGATCGCAAGTGTGTACCACCACGCCTGGCTTTAGAAACTCTGATTTTATTGTTCCTTTAGTTTCCATAGATGGGACATGGGGCCTTCTCACATCCCCAGCCCTTTTTCTGTTTTAAAAAACCAAAATAACAACAACAAAAACAAACAAACAAAAAATATATGTACATAATTTTGAGAAGGGACTCGCGAAGTTGCTGCATTGTCCCAACAGAGCCAGGCATAATGGCTCATGCCTGTAATTCTGGCACTCTGGGAGGCTGAGCCAGAAGGATCACAAATTCAAGTCTCACATGGACAACTTAGAAAGACTCTGACTCAAAATAAAAAATAAAAGGAGTGGGGCCTACAGCTTAGTGCCAAGGCCCTTGTTTCAACCCCCAGTACCACAACAAAAAGTAAAATAAAATAAAAATTTAAATTACCCAGGCTGGGCTCAAACTTGCAGTCCTTTTGCCTCAGCCCCCCAGAAAGCTGAGGTCACAGGTGCACGCCACCATGCCTGGCTTTGTTACAGCTTTACCACATTGGAATTCATAAACAACATATTGCTTAGTCTTGGTATGTTTTCAGATTTTCTATAAATGAAGTCACATCATCTGTGTCTGTCTGCAACTTGCTTTTTCAACCAGTGTTCCATCCATGCTGTGGCAGGAAGAAGTGGCTCTTTGTTGTTGCTGTAGAGAACCCCACGGTACTGACACGTCACACTTCATTTACTCGTTCTACTCCTGGCGGACTGGGCGGTTGTTACTAGTTTGTGCCGTTTTAGTGGGCGCTGCTGTAAACATTCTTGTCCAGGTGCCTGGCTTATCTACCAGAGTTTATCAGGGGTATAAAACTAAGAGTGAAACCGCTGGCTTGTAGGTGTGTTTGTTTTACATTTTACTTGTTAGCACCACATTGTTTGCCCAAGTGGTTATGGCAGTTAAATCTCTTTGTGTAGGTTTCATTGTTCTAGTCGCCCTAAATCCACACAAGTCAGAGTCTTAGGACGGGAAAGAAACACTGAGTGCCGTTTCCTCCGCTTACAGATGAAGGAAATTTAGGCACGTTGATAGCAAAAGGTGATGCCACCGTTCAGAACAAAGCCTAGACGTAAGCCCAAGCCCCACCTCTACCCCTGCCTTGCCTCACTCCCCCTTTTCCTTCCCTTCTCAGGCTGAGGTCCCAAGGGGAGGCCACCACGACGTATCAAGTTCTTCCCAAGGTCAGGCCCAGGGCTCGGAACTGAGTCTGCTGGGATCCCCAGGTTGTGGAGGATGAGGCTCCTCCGCAGACGCCATATGCCTCTGCGCCTGGCCATGGCAGGCAGCATCTTCATGCTGTACCTCTTCATCAGGCCAAAAAATGAAAGTGGCAGAGAGCCGGCCACAGAGAAACCGTGGCTGAAGTCCCTGGTGGGCCAGAAGGATCACGTCCTGGATCTCATGCTCGGGGCTGTGAACAACCTTAGAGATTCAATGCCCAAGCTCCAGATCAGAGCTCCAGAGCTGCAGCAGCCTCTGGTCTCCATAAACCAGTCTTGCCCCCCTGGGTTCTATGCCCCAGCTGAGCTAAAGCCTCGCTGGGAACGGCCACCGCAGAACCCCAACAGCCCTGGGGCAGATGGGAAAGCGTTTGAGAAGAGTGAGTGGACAGCCCTGGAGACCCAAGAAAAAGAAGAAGGCTACAAGAAGCACTGCTTCAATGCCTTTGCGAGTGACCGGATCTCCCTGCAGAGAGCCCTGGGGCCAGACACCCGACCCCCTGAGTAAGTAGCACCCAGAGCCCTGGGGAAGGCCAGGGCTTCACCAGAGTTGTGGCCACAGGCCAGGTACCAGGATCAAAGCTGGAAGGTATCTGAGAATATAGGCAAGGATTTTCTTTAAGCTTTCTTTTCTTTCACTGATTAACTGCCCTGATCCCAGAGGCTGCGGTTCAGGAATAGTATGGACAGGGCAGAGACCCAAGAGACCTGTAATGGGGAATCCTAGTTATGAAGGTGACAGGATAAAGAAGAAGGAACTCAGGACTTGGGACTAGGATCTGGCACAGGGGCACCTGAGAGGGGCTGATCCCAGGCCGGGGATCCAGTGGGCCCACGCTCTGCTGAGGTCCATTCCAGAGACTATGGGACCCCCATGCTGAGTGGTCAGGAAGGGAGCGCGTCCTGAGCACAGTGCTGGGAGGCAGGAGTGACCCCCCACTGCCTGCTTTTCTTCAGTGAAGGCCCCAAAGCCAAGGCAGGAAATCATTGCAACCTTTATGTGAAACTCTTTATATTTTCAGTTTTGGGTAGAGGAGCCAGCGCTTCAATCTCTGGGGTTCTTCTGTCTTACTCTGATGCTGCTATAGCCAGGGCTTTTCAGGCTTAGACCAGGTATAATGGCCCTAGAATAAGGAGCCCCTTGGAGTTATTGGGAGCTCCTTGATGTATGGGCAGCTAGAGGAGCAAATTTGGTATCTCTTTGGAAGACCCATGAGCAGTTTCTAACCAACAAAGGATGACAGAGAAGGTGGTAGGCATGTAATTCCTTGAGATCCAGGATCACACGTGAGTTTGTGTCTAGGTGGCAGTGTGGCCAGTGCCACAGCGTGGCTGTTGGAGTGGACGAGGTAGAGAAAAGTTTGTAGGAAACTTGACTGTGAGAGTAGAGTCAGATTACAGGGAGTTGGAGAAGAAATGGAAATTTTGTCCTTTCCTTTTTTTTTTGTCTTTTTGAGACGATCTCATTTTGCAGTTCAGGTTGGTCTTGAGCTTACTTTGTAGCCCAGGCTGGTCTCGAACTCACAATGATCCTCCTGCCTCAGCCTCCCGAGTGCTGGGATTACAGGCGTGCACCCCCACGCCCAGCCCTTTCCCCCCTATTGAGTATGGACACTGTAGTCACTTTCCTCAGATGTCACATTTGGCCCTTGTTACCTACTCTCTGGAACCTGTAGATTGCATTGCACTGTATGTAGCATACGTATTACATAAGAATAGTCAGCCCTGGGAACTCCTAGCCTGATAGCAGAGAGTAGACGGGTGAAGGTAGCAGAGAAGGTAGCACATCACAGCTGGAGCACAGAAGCAGCTCTGGGTTGGTTGGGGGGCTTGGTGTTGGAGTAGGTTCAGTAGGACCTGTGCAGAGGCTTAGAGGGGGCTACGGGGAGTCAAAGACGGGAAGCGCAGCTGCTTCCCGCTGCAACAGCTGTCTCAACCTCCTCTCCTGGCTGCCCGCACTAACTGCCCTTCTCTGCTAAAGAGCTCCTGGTAATTCCAAGTGGCTCCAGTTCTAGGCGGTAATACTTTGGTCTGTGTCTGAGGAGGTCCCGCTGTGGCAGCGTTCGATTAAGGTGTGACCAAGACTGAGACCATAAACAGCTTCAAATAAATATTGGAAGACCATGTAGGCTAATGGTTCAGAGGAGTGGAAGGTGATTTGGGGAAGCTTTGGACAGAGCTCTTCCCACCCCCGGGACTCCCAGGGATCTAGGAGGCAGTGCATAGACTCTCGTCTTTCCAGGTGCATCGACCAGAAGTTCCGACGCTGTCCCCCACTGCCCACTACCAGCGTCATCATCGTGTTCCACAATGAGGCCTGGTCCACGTTGCTGCGAACGGTGTACAGTGTCCTACACACCAGCCCTGCCATCTTGCTGGCGGAGATCATCCTGGTGGATGACGCCAGCACTGACGGTGAGGCCAGAGGGGCCCTGGGCAGGGGGCTGGGATCCCACGGGCGCTCTGGGGAGGAGGGCAGGGTCTCAAGGGATAAGGCCTATTGCCTGCATCACACTCACCTAAAAGCCAGGAGCAGGAGGGCAGCCAAGGCAGGCTGCAGGTAGACCACGTCCCTAGAGCCTGGACTTTGTTCACGCTTCACCCAAGGGGCTGCAAGAGCTTAGCAGCTTCGGACTTCCTGAGAGCTGCCACGTCTACCCCCAAGTGAGAAATGCTGGGAGAGGTCCAGGCAGAAGGTGAGGCCTCCTCCTGTGTCCTGCCTGGCAGCCCACTCTCATGCTCTTGCTAGCTGCATTTCAGAGTTCCTCTTTACTATGGTTGTTAATCAATGAGGCTACCCCTCCTCCAACTTTCACCTGTTGGTCAGAACTGAGTTGCAGCTGGCAGGACCCAGGCACACAGGGAACACAGTGACAAATAGATCCACTGCCCTGGTAGGTCACACAGGGGCTGTGGCCCTAACACCTCTGTCCGGTGTGAAAGGGCCTGGACTTGAAAGTCCGCCACCAGGAGTGCAAGTCCTGGCTCCGACTCTTCCTAGCTTTGTGGCCTCAGGCAAGCACTTTGTCTTTCTCTTTACAAAAATGAGGACAGTCCGCTTCCTTATATGGCGCGCGAGAGGTCTTAGGTAGGTGATCAATGACATGATTCATGTGGCAAAGTAACTGGCATAGAGTAACAGCTCTGTGAGTTAAGTTCCGTTGCATTCTCTGTACAGGAGCAGTGTTCCATGGGTGTTTTCCTACTTAGATGTCTAGGACTATTTCACAGTAGAGGCCAGACTGCAGCAGGACCTGAAAGGACGAGTGCCTAGGAAAAGAAGAGTGGGTGAAGGGCGTTCCTGAAACAGAGACCAGCATATGCAGTCCTGGAGGCATGCGAGTGTTTGCTGGGGAGATGTGGTGTGACTGAAGCTTAGGTTTCTGAGAGGAAAAACAATTAAATAGACGCTGTGTTAACATTCACACCAGGCCAAACGTATTTACTTAGAAGGAAATGAGAAGCCTGGGGATGTAGCTTAGTGGCCAAGGACTTGCCAAGCATTTGTGAGCTTCTGGGTTCAATCCTCAGTGCTGAAAAAAAGAAGGGAGAGAAGAAGAGAGGGCGGGAGGGAGGGCGGAGGAAGTCACCACAGGTGCTTAAGCTGGAGCATGGCCTCATTTCAGAAGAATGGCTGCTTTGGAGGTTAGTAATTGGCAGGTAGAAAGGCAGAGAATGTAGCCTCCGGAGCACAAGTTCTTAAAACAACTTAAGAGTGAGCTGATGGGTCAGGACCAGGAAAGGCACCACCTGGATGTACTTAGAGCTTCCGGGAGCTAAGCCCTGCTCCCGGATGCACACGGGGTCTGGGGCCCCAGTGCCCAGGCTCCCGTGTCCAGGGCAGGGCCCCACTCCACACTCGCCTGCTGACGTCCTGGGCCGCTCCAGTGGAGCTGGTGCTCCTCCTTGCCTTCCCCCCGCCTCTTCCTGCCGGGAGGAGGGGTATTAAGGATGAGAACCACAACAGGAACACTGCCGAGCTCATTTCTCCGGGGAGCTCGCATTTGCCCAGGCTAGACAAGACTTGCCGGGGGTGATGTGCACACCTGTAATCCCAGAACTCAAGGAGGATGAGGCGGGAGGATCGCCATGAGTTCGAGGCCAGCCTGGGCTACACAGTGAGTGCAAGGCCATAGCGAGACTATGTCTCAAAAGGAAAAAAAAAAAAGTCATGGTAGCGCTCACAAAGCAGAGGCAAGTCCAGGGATGCAGCTAAAGGGTGCAGTGGGCAAGAGACGTGTGCGTCGGTCTTCTGGCAATGGAGGGGCAGAGATGGAGGGGCTGGGGGTGGACTGACAAGCAGTGGAGTGGTTACGCAGAGCAGAATCAAGTGTACCCGCTGCTGCCTCTCAGACGGGGCCCCTCTGTGGCCTTGCTCCCCGCCCTCCCCCTGGACCACAGGGGCGGGAGTTCTCGGCCACCTTTACCATCACACAGAACTTGCTGAGTCCTTAAGGAACGTTGCAGGCTGGGTCGGGAAGCGTCTCCGGGCAGAGCAGCCCGTGCCCAGCAGGGTAGCATCTCGAGGAGCCCAGTCACCCTCCAAAGGGCCTGCTGCCAGCAGCCACCCGGCACGTGCTGGTGTTCTCTCTGGTTATCTCCCTCTTGTTGTCCTGGAGTCCTCCTTAGGGCCGATTCCAGCATCCTGGAATCACATGCCTGGCGAACCTGAACCCAAACCCATCTCTCTTATTACTTTTTTTTTTTTCTCATCCCTCTTATTTCTGTGGGTCCTGGATTGCTTTGAGAATCCACTGAAAGCTACCCTCCCTCCCTCGGGTAGGGTACACTGGCGCACAACAATATGCACCCCTCCCCCATTTTCCCATGTAATGCCAGGGCACCTGTGCGTTCTAGAATTAACAACCCTACCACGAGGATTCCCAGACTCCAGAGATACTTTAAGTGCTGTTCAGTAGAGAAAGGAAAAAGCCCTCAGATTCGTGGTCAGAAATCTCTTAGCCCACAGCAAGATAAAATTTCTTACACAGCTGACCATCTGTTCAGGTTACCTGGCTGTTGTTAGACACACACAAACAAGACCTGTGTCTCTGCTGAAACCCACAGTCCGCGCTTTCTGCTCTCCCACCAGGCACCTGGCAGCAGCAGCCTGGTGCCTGCAAATATATGGGCATTTGATGCTGAGGCCAAGGAAGGAGACCCAGTGCCAGGCTAAGAACTTTTTATTTCCCAGCACAAGTCAGGCACGGGGCTTAGGCTTCACTCCTGAATGGTCTGTCTTTTTAGAGCTTACTTTTTTACTTGGAAAGGCAGAAAATAAGTAGTTTAAAATAATAATATTTGCATGATGAAGGTAAAGGTAAACAGAGTACAGGGTGCATGCACCAAGCTGGTGTGGACTTAGGGAGCTCCTTTAGCACAGGGGCTGCTCTGTTCTCCCCAGAGGCACAGTGGTGCAAAGGCCCTGAGGCAGAAAGAAAGCCGGACTGACTGAGAGGAAGTAGGCAAGGACGCAGAAAGAACGGCATGACAGAGTGAGTTCAGAGAGCTGAGTGGGGCTGAGTCGTGAGACTTCTGTGAGAGGTTGTGTTTGGAGTTTTCATATGTGGGGTAGAGTATACATAATGTAAAATTTCCCATCATCCCCAAGCACATGGTTCCTCAAAAATACATTTATCATTATGCAACCATCACTACTGTCCATCTCCAGAGCAGTTTCATCTTCCTGTATTGAAACTGTTTCTGTCAAACCATGACTGCCGGTCCTCCCTGTGCCCGGTATCCAGCGCTCTCCTGTCTGTATGAGTGCGATCACTTCGGGGACCCCGTAGAAGTGGGATCAGACAGTATTTGCCCTTTTGTGACTGGCTTCTTCATGCAGCATATCTTCAGGAGTCATCTGTGATGAACCATCTGCCAGAACTTCCTTCCTTTTTAAAGCTGAATACTATTCTGTTGTATTTTACATTTTGCTTATCCATTCATCTTTTGATGGACACTGAGATTGTTTTCCCCGTGGCTGTTGTGAATAATGCTGCTGTGAAGATGGATGATCAAATATGTTTTGTAAAATTTTTCAAGTGCTGTTTTATTTGTGTTTTCTTTTGAGGTGATGATGCCAGGTTGAACCCAGAGCCTCGAGGCAGGCAAACACTCTACCAGTGAGCCACATCCTCAACTGCTTTTATCTGAGGAAAGGTCTCATTAAGTTTCCCAGACTAGCTTCCAACTTGTGATCCTTCTGCCTCAGCCTCCTAAGTAGCCTGGATTACAGGCATGTGCCACATGCCCATGGTATATTTTTAAACTATTGTTAATGCGTAAGTGTGGTGATGCACACCTGTAATCCCAGAACTCAGGAGGCTGAAGCAGGAGGATCACTGAATTCAAGACCATCCTAGGCTGCATAGTGAGTTCAAGGCCATTCAGAACTACATAACAAGACCCTGTCTCAAAAAAACAAAATAAACAAATCACTATTAGTGAAATCATCTGACTTAGGAGGTAACTCTGGTATTCTATGTAGCTGTATGTCAAAAAGTGGACTGGGGAGTTGGGTGTGGTTGTACACACATGTAATCCAGCACTCTAGGAGGCTGAGGCAGGAGGATTATAAGTTTGAGCCCAGCCTGGGCAACTTAGCGAGACTCTGCCTCAAAGTAAAAAATACAAAAACTGTTAGGGATGCAGCTCAATGTGAAGGCCCTAAATTCAGTCCCCAGTGCTGTTAAAATGAAACCCAAAAACACACACAAACAAACAAAAAAGTTAGAAAGAGTGATGTAAAGTTGAGACCAAAAGACTAGTAGTAACACATTATCACTGTGAGGCAGAGAGTGAACTGGCTGTACTTGCTGATGGGCTGATCGTACACAGAAAAAATAAATCGGGCAGAGTGGCGGGGCGAACCCAGCATTAGGCAGCAGAGGGATGCTGGTGTCATGTATTGATGTGGGGGAGTCCGGGGAGGTTGGTGGGGAAGTACCAGAAATTGTTTGGAGCATGTTAGGGTTTTTTTGTTTTGTTTTTTTGTGGGTTTTTTTTTTTGTACTGGGAATCTTGAACTCAAGACCTTGCACTTACCAGGCAGGCCCTGTGCTGTTGAGCTAAATCCCCTGGCAGCCTGCATGTTAGGTTTATGGTTCTGTTAGACACTCAGATGAAGGTGGATGGCAAGGCCAGAGAGCCATCTGCACGTAGATGGGGCCCAGTGTGACACGCGTGTTGTGTCACCACGGCTTGTGGACTTGAGCTGTGTGGCGTAGAGCCAAGGCGCAATAGTGGGGCAGTGAGCCTAAACTGAAAGGCTGTCTCTGAGGGACAGGAGAGTGTGAGGGAACTTGCCTGGCTCGTGCTCACCTCCACCATCCGGTTCCCATGTCCAGTGGGCGCAGGGGTGGACGGGGGAAGGAGTAACAGGAAAATTTCTTAGGGGATTTATTCTGCGCCCCTGGAATGGCCTGAAGCGTGGAGCTGGGTGCCTCTTGGCTCAGAATGCCCAGGTCCATGCAGCCAAATTGTTTGAGACTAGAAGGAAGGCGTGGGAGAACTTTGTAGAGCTCAGGCTCCCCGAGGGGTGCGACTCAGTGCTTCTCAGTCCCTTACCACAAAACCCACTTCCTGTGACGTTTTGCCCCTGGGTTATCTGTACTACCGTGGGCTTCCTGTGAGCAGAATTAAGCCAGTTCTCAGGGGAAACGTCAGGCACACTGAGAACATGAAGCTCCTGGCTGGGTTCCTCCTCCTTCCTGTCAGAGCCAGCACCGGGGGCTGTGGCGTCCACGAGCTACCTTGATGGTGGCATGAGACCATCTCTCCCTGTACAGCACAGCGTCTGGCACGTGGGCAGAGCACTGCAGATGTGTGTCAGTGGCTTCTGGGCTGAGGCTGCATGGGAGGCTGGTTTTGACTCCTGAGGCCCTGACTCCAGAGGCAAGAAGCATCATTTCTGGAGTGGGGTACCGCCCCTTTCTCGGGTGACTGCCTGAAAAATTCCAATACAAGTCAGCCTTCGGTCAGGAGCTCTTGTCTATCCAGAAAAACTGCAGGAGAAAAAAATCTCTTTCCACCCTCTAGAGCAGTGATCAAAGGAGCAGCTTGACAAAGTCCCCTTCTCCCATCTGCCCCTCTCGGGGCCTCGCATGTGGGCAGGTGGCAAAGCCTTCAGAGCCCACTCTGAAACGTCTGCACAAGGGGCCTTGCTGCTGCTGGGGACGGAGGCGACCTGGGCTGGGAGGTCCTGCAGCTGCTCTTTGCACTTGCTGTGGCCTGGGGCCGTCACTCGCAGGTTTCCATCTGTTCACACACTGGGGACAGCACTCCCCGTTCCACAGAGCTGCCGCCCTCCTAGGGAAGATTAAAGAACGAAGTCAACAGGAAAGCCCCAAGTTCAGTGACTGCACACAGAAGGCGCTCAAGTGCCCGGGATAAGGTGCACATGCACACGCGTGTGTGTGCGTGTAAGAGATCAGTGGCGATCCGCTGAATTGATTTCAGGACCCACAGATGGCAGCACACCATGCTCAGAGCAAGGCCCAATCACTAGGCTGACTGAACAGTCTGACGTGGAAAGGAAACACGGTACACATTTGTCACAGCTGTCTTCCACCTGTGAAATTACTGGCAACTCCATTCTGCATAGCTGAGAAAAGAACAGATAAACCAAAATACGAGTTAATAGAGCAAGATTTGTTTGTTTGTTTGTTTTTTTGGCGGTACTGGGGATTGAACTCAGGACCCTGCACTTGGTAGGCAAGCGCTTATTCCACTGAGCTATATCCCCAGCTCCAATAGAGCAAGATTTGGCCTGGCTCCACGGTGCATGTCTGTCATCCCAGCACTCGGGAGGCAGAGGTAGGAGGATCACCCCAAGTTCAAGGCCAGCCGGAACTGCGTAACAAGACCCTGTCTCAAAACAACAACAAAAAACAAGATTTGGAATATGTTTCAAGATGAATTCTTCAAAATAGAATGATTTTTTAATGTCCTAAGACTTTGGGTTAATACCATGGTCATTAGGAAACTCTTTTAGTCACAGCAGTGAATAAAGAGCCCTCTGAGTATTCCCCACAGAGGCCCTAGGCTTGGCACATGCGCAGGGCAGCGAGAATAGAGTTGCGGGGAGAAGTGAGTCAGGGGACAGGAACGCGCCTCCTGAGAAGGCGCCAGCAGTCTCAGCAGAGATGCCGAGGCTTCCCTGTCACCCTCAGGTGGGGATGGTCGGGGCAGTTTGTTCCTTAGGACAAATGATGGCGTGGTAGTGCTCCCCACTGTACGCCGGCTTCCAGCACACTGCCTGGCCCGTGGAGGCCCTTAGTGGATAGGGCTTTTTGTTTTGTTTTGGCTTTAAGAAAGGGCTTAATGAAATACAAGGATGAGCCCAGGCAGGGCAGTGCATAGGGCTTTATTGTTTTGTTTTCTAAGTGCTGAGATGAGTGCAGAGGCTTGCGCTCTACCACTGAGCTACATGCCCCACCCATTTGAAAATATAATGTAGCCAAGCATGGCGGTGCATGTCTGCAGGCTGAGTTTGAGAGGGTCAAGTTCAAGGCCAGCTTCAGCAATTTATCAAGAACTTGACTCAAAAATGTGTGTGTGTGTGTGTGTGTGTGTAATTGAAAAGCTGCTTAGCTTGTTTTCATCTTCTTAAAAATTTTTTACATTCATGCTGGGCGTGGTGGCGCACGCCTGTAACCCCAGCACTCTGGAGGCTGCGGCAGGAGGATTGTTGTGAGTTTGAGACCAGCCTGGGCTACAAAGTGAGCTCAAGGCCAGCCTGGACTGCATCACGAGACCCTGTCTCAAAAAGACAGGGAAAAAAAATCTTTTACGTTCAGAGGAGGTAAGCAAAGGGATTAAGGCCCAGGATCAGCCTCACTTGGGAAGGCAGCCTCTGTGTGAACTTCACCAATCTAACGCATTCTGAGGAGATGATAAAAAAAAGGTGCCTGTGCACACAGGCGCAGGATCTAGCACCGTAGAGCTGGTGTCCTGGCGAGGGGGCTCTGGCCACAGGCAGATCTTCCTCTTCCTTCCACTCTGTTCCCCTCCCCGACTCCCCATTTTGCCACTGAATTTTCTTTTTAGACAGGGTCTCATTATGTAGTTGAGGCTGGCCTCGAAAATGCAGCAATCCTCCTGCCTCTGCCTCCTGAGTGTTAGGATTATGGGTATGCACAATAACACCCAGCTGCCCTTGGCGGTATAGGTGGTATGGGAAGGATGACATTCCTGGGAGCTGGGAGCTTAGGAGCACCTGGGCTCAGTGCTCACCTGGGATGAGGTTGGGAATCCTCTTGGCCTGCAGCAGTGCCCCCATCCCTTCCAGAATACCTAAAGGACAAGCTGGAGCAGTACGTGCGGCAGCTGCAGATCGTGAAGGTGGTGCGGCAGGAGGAGCGGAAGGGGCTGATCACTGCCCGGCTGCTGGGGGCCAGTGTGGCGCGGGCAGAAGTGCTAACGTTCCTGGATGCCCACTGTGAGTAGGAGACACCCACCTTGGCCCCCTGGAGACGTGGGTCGCCTGTCCCTCTGCTCGCCCGGGCAGAGCTGAGGCCGTCCGGTTCCATTGCAGGAGCGAAGGAGGCTTGGGAGCTTCTCCCACTTCTACCCCTTCCCTACCCCAATTCAGGGAGGTTTCGTCAGGGCGCCCTACAAGAAGTGGTGACCCCAAAGTACTAGGGGTGCACCCTGGAGACACAGACTCTCATCCTTCCACATCCTGGTTTGCTTAGGACTTTCCTATAAGTCCATGTGGAACCAGAAAGACCTGTCTCTTGCCCCAAACCAAAACATCTCTCAGCATTGTCAGGGAAAAGAATTGTTCCTTAAGGACAGTGATATATATTGGGGAAAGTTCCTAATTTAGTGTGAGAAGCCCTGGTCCCATTCTGACCCTGTCACTTACTGAGCTTCAGTTTCCTTGTTTTTAAAGGGGAGTAAAACCAGGTGTGGTAGCTCATGGGCCTGTCATCCTAGCACTGAAGAGGCTGAGGCAGGAGGACTGCAGTGAGTTTGGGGCCAGCCTGGGCTGCATAGTGAGTTTAAGGCCAGCCTAAACTACATACTGAGACCCTCTCTGAAAAAAATTTTTTAAAAAATAAAAGGAGAACACCTACCTTGTTTACCTACCACAGTTATTACTCTAGGCCCAGTGAAGTAACGTATGCAGAAATTCATCGACGTTCTTTCATTGGAGCTGAAGCTGAGATGCAAATCCTGGGAACGGGAACACCTCCTCAAGTCCACACTTAAGCGGGGAGCTGGGCCTGTGAGTGAGGCTGGAAGCACTGAATATCTGAATCCAGGGCCTTCCCTGTTCTTCTGAGTCACTTGTGCTGACCATGTGACTCCCCTACCCCCACCCAGGCCTCCATTCTCCCTTCAAAGAAGCCTCCACTTTTTTTTTTTTTTTTTTTTTTTTTGGTCTTTTTGAGACGGTCTTATGCAGTTCAGGTTGGCCTTGAGCTCACTTTGTGGCCCAGGCTGGTCTCGAACTCCTCTAACAATCCTCCTGCCTCAGCCTCCTGAGTAATGGGATTACAGGTATGCGTCACCACGCCCGGCTTAGCCTCCACCTTTTAAGCGAGGGGGCAGATGGGTTTCAGATTGCTGCCTGCTCCCTACAGCTGTGGAGCTCATTGGTATTTACCCAAACCATGGAATAAGGGAAAGGTTCCCCTGATCATCCTGGGTGCCCCACCCGGGCAGGGCCTGGGTCACCTGTGGGCCGGGCCCAGACTGCTGCCCCCTGCCTGGCTCTGCAGGTGAGTGCTTCCATGGCTGGCTGGAGCCCCTCCTGGCGCGAATCGCCGAGGACAAGACTGCAGTGGTGAGCCCAGACATCGTCACCATTAACCTTAACACCTTTGAGTTCTCCAAGCCCATCCCCGGGGGCAGAATCCATAGCCGGGGCAACTTTGACTGGATTCTGACCTTCGGCTGGGAGGCTGTACCTGCACACGAGAGGCAGAGGCGCAAAGACGAGACCTACCCCATCAAGTAAGGACCGGCTCGGCCTCCGTGACCCCAGGCCCCCCCCTCGGGTCCAGGGACCTGTGCCACCCCACGTCAGTGTGTACTGCTGCTCTTATCAGGCACTTGACATTTAATTTATTCCTCACTCCTAATGAGATAGGTGCTCTACAATGAGGGGTTTGGGGGTGCGGGTCAGTGATAAAGCACTTGCATAACATGTGCAAGGTGCTGGGTTTGATGCCCAGCACTGCAAAACAAAACCAAACAGAAGTAGGTGAGCAGCAAGTCTCATGCATGATGATAAACAGCTAGTCTCAGATCATGCAGCTTGCACATGGGAGAGCATGGACATCCTTGATGTTGTCTGGCCCAAAGCCTTAACCACAGCGCTGTGCAGCCTCACACTGTAACAGCTTGATCTTATTCACTCATTTGCTGTGTGCCAGACCTGACATACTGTACCTCATTCATTCCTTCCCATACCTGCAAGGTCATGATGGGTGCTTGCAGAACAGATGGTAGGTGGAGGCCATTGTTGAGTTGCCATCGTAGTAAATAGGACTGGTGCATGCTCCCTGATCACCATTTTTAGCAAGACTCAGAATATAGTAAGAGAGTTGGGCATGGTGGTGCACGCCTATAATCCCAGCACTTGGGAGGCTGAGGCAGGAGGATTGCTACAAATTCAAGGCCAGCCTGGGCTACATGCTGATTTCAAGGCCAGCCCAAATGACAGTGTGAGACCCTATCTCAAAGAAAAAAAAAAGATATAGTAAGAGAAAATAGGTAAATTTGATGTAGTCTGAAGTTTGTTGCAGTTGCCCTGAACTTTTTCAGTGCAGGACCAGATAGTAAAAAATCTCAGGCTTTGCCAGCCGAAGTCTGCTGCATGTTTTTGTTTTTGTTGTGTTTTGAATATATGAAAACCATTCTTTGCTGCAGAGCTGTTTCAAAACAGGCAGGCATAAGACCTGATCTGGCAGGAGCTGGAGGGCGGGTAGTTGGGAGTTAAGCCCCTGTCTGAAGCACCCCTGGGCTTGCTTCCTTACACCGGGCTGCCCTGTGCCCTGCAGGTTGCCGGTGGGTGGTATTCCGGGCCACAAGTCTACTTTAACAACCGTCTCATACCAGCTGGGTTGGGAGTGAATTGTACAATGTCCTACGACTTGATTATGTGTGTCGCTGTTTTCCTGTCCTGGCCAGGAGGTACGATAGGTCAAGTAAACATACATCAGGAACAGGGGGAAGCAGAGGATGGGGACACAGTGGCCAGAGATGAGAAGAAAGGCTTGAAAGGAAGAGAAAGTTATGGTTCCTCCCCGTGCACATTGCCAGCAGCCTGAGAAATAGTGCCCAGAGCCCAGTCGAGTGGGCTCAGCCGCATGTCACGGAGAGGAACCCTGAACAGCCATGTGCTCTGTCTCTATTAGCCGGGGAGAGTAAAAAGAGAAGGAAGGAGAGAGAAAAGAGTGGAACTTCCTACTAACTCTCCCCTGGCGCCATATTGCCTTTTGTTTGGTATGCACAGCAGCAGCCGCCCACCCCCAAACCAGGGCCAGGCACCCAGCAGCTCAGTCCGGGACAGGGCACCTGAGCCTCCTGCCCCTGTGACATCCCTGGCCCTGACGTTCGAGAGCCCCACAACTGGAGGGCAAAGCTCCAGTGTTTGAGGGTGAATTTCTCCTTGGTTCACATGGCTTGCCCAGGACACTTCCCCTTGTGGCTCGCCAGGAGCACTGTGGGTAGTAACCTCCCACTCCACTCTCAGAAAGAGGCTAAGCAGGGAGGGAGAGGACCCAGGGACCCAGGAGGGAGGCCAAGGAATAGTAAGAGTTTACTAGCCATTGCCTCTTGGTTGTGCTCTCCGGTGAAGTTCCCTGTGTAGGGTTTATCCTCATGGCTAATTTGTTGGTGAATTCCCAGCCTGGAAGACCTCTCAAACAGGAGACAGGCCCTGGGGTTGGGTGCGGGGCTCCCCAAGAGCAAGTTAGCTTGAAGGCCAGGATTCCCTGAGCCTCACTGGGTGCTACTTGGGCTGGCTTCCAACCCCTGAGAGAGGACAGAGCTAGCAACCACAAGCCAGCCTGGGCATGAGGGTTTCCACCGGAGAATCCTTCCAGAAAGTAGCTGCAGGAGCCAACTGCAGGGAGACAGGAGTGGCCAGGAGGGGGGCTCCCGTGCAGTCAACTTGATAGACCAGTCCGTGAACACAGACTGCACCCCGCTGTGTTTAAGGCGTCGTCATAGGTTCTGAGGCTGCAGAGAAAGGAGTATTCTCTGCTTGGTTGTGCCCTATAAGACCACACACTGAAGGCAGCAAAGCCCTGTCCGAACCAGCCTGGCTCAGGCACAGAAGCCAACAGCTACGGCAGTGCGCTCCCGCCTAGCTCCCCTGGCCCGACCCTGCCTTGCATCTTGTTGGCCCATCTTGTCTACACCGGTCCCCAAACCTGACCCTTAGCCCAGCCCCTCCCACTAGCAGCATGGTATCTAAATTCTATCAAATGAGATATTTATATAAATTTATCTGTGCTTCCTGGCCTTTGTCTGAAAGCCAGGATCTTTTTATAGCCTCCTAAATGTTCCCTGCAGTCCAAACATTGGGTTTAATGTCGTTTTCTTCCCCCAGGGCTTTCTGGAGCACTTCTTATCAGTTTGTCCTGTTCAAGGCAACTGGCAGCTTCATGCCAAAGTTCCAGATGCTCAGGCACCATTAAACACCAAGGTGGCTGGCTATGGTGGCGCATGCCTGTAACTCTAGCGCTTAGGAGGCTGAGGCAGGAGAATCATTGTGAGTTGGAGGCCAGCCTGGGCTACAAAGTGAGCTCAAGGCCAGCCTGAACTACATAGTGAGACCCTGTCTCAAAAAAAAAAAAAAAAACCACCCAGGCTAAGTTCCTAATACTTTGGCCTCACAGTCCCTGACACAGAGCCACAGACCCTGACTCAGAATGGGATCGGCACTGCTGAGAAAATGCATTTGTTCCTGGCTTGAATCCTGCCTGTTTTCAAAAACAATTTCACATAGCTTCTGAAAAGAGCATCTACCCTGCTGTGGTCACATTGCTGCCCCAAAGTAGCCAGTGAAATTTCCCCTCTGCTACTGGCCTGTGTTCTCAAGAAATGAGACTGCTCTTGTGAGCTCTAGGTGCCCGCCATGCAGCCTGGGCCCAAGTGGCTGGTATCTCCTACATTGTTAGCTCAGTGAATGAATGAAGGCCTTTCAGGGGCCAGAAACAACAGTGACGTCTCTTCTTGACCTGGCCCGAGAAGGAAAAGGAGACCTAGCTTTGTGAACCAGTGAGCGGTGGAAGGAGGGTTGCCCGGCCCAGGAACATACTTCTCCCTCTGTCTCTCTAGATCCCCGACGTTTGCTGGTGGCCTCTTCTCCATCTCCAAGTCCTACTTTGAGCACATCGGTACCTATGATAATCAGATGGAGATCTGGGGAGGGGAGAACGTGGAAATGTCCTTCCGGGTGAGAGAGAAGAGGGCTTCGTGGGGAATCACAGCATTCCAGGAGGCAGCAGGCGCCTCAGGGGTGTTACATCAAAACTGAACTCAAAATGGTGACTGTTTCCTGCCACGGGTGTGCCCTTCTGCTCCCCTCCCTGGCCATGGCAGTAGGGCTCTGGCAATTAGATGGAGGCGCTTAGAAAAACATCAGTGGCTGAGGGAACAGCTATGCTTTCTCAGAGGGGAAGTGTGATAGGGGATATTCAGGGCTGGACATCTGGAGAATCTTGAGAAATCTGTGGGGAAAGGGTTAGGGTAAAGGTAGAAACGTGTCAGTAACCTATCACTATTTTTTTTAAACAATTGAGGTCCCCTTCTCAGGCAAAAAGACACACACCCAGGTTGCATTTGGATTGCCCCATCTAGGCTCAACAACCTCTTTGTAACTATGGGACAAGGTGGTGGACCTAAACCAGGTGGCTCACACCTATAATCCCAGCACTCGGGAGGCTGAGGCAGGAGGATCATTGCAACTTCGAGACTAACCTGGGCTACAAAGTGAGCTCAAGGCCAGCCTGAACTGCATAGCAAGACCCTTTCCCCCCCCAAAAAAAGATAGCGGTCCCAATTCTGGTGGACACAGGAACTCCCAAGGGAGTCTTAAGATTTAGGCAGCTGGGGATAAAGCTCAGCAGCACAGCAGCTGCCTGACAAGCACAAGGTCCTGAGTTCAATTTCTGGTACCAAAAAAAAAAAATCAGGCAAATCGAAATTAAATCAGGAAGGAAGGATTGCCTCTGTGAAACCTCCACGAATCCCCATGCCAGTGGAGCGGTAGTATGTAACTGAGCTCATGTATAAGGGCACCTCCCGCAGTGTCTTGTGCGTACCAGTTATTAAGCACATAACTGGTATCTGCTAATACTGTGACTAGGTACCTCTATGTTGCCATACAAAAATGAATAACCTGTTTCCAATAAAGCCGAGAAGAGAGGATGTCATAGGCCAGTCCACTGGCATGGAGAAGGGTCACCTGCCAGTCACCATGACTCCAGGTTTTCTGATTCTTTTTTTTTTTTCTGGTACCAGGGATCGAACTCAGGACCTTGCGCTTGCCAGGCAGGTGCTTATGCCACTGAGCTATACCCCCAGCCCCTTGGTTTTCTGATTCTAGGTTCCTCAGTGAGCTGCTCATCTGTTTTCAGTCTCCCTCCTAGAAACCTGGCATGCTAAGGGCTCAGGTGACCGTGACAGGCCACCTAGCAGTTACATGGTCCTGCTATTAACTAATACATTGATGCTCTGACTTGGGGAACTTGAGTTTCCAGTTAATACTTTGGTAAGCTGATCAGCTTACATTTCCAAGATGGGTGTGGTGGTGCACACCAGTAATCCCAGCATTCAGGAGGCTGAGGCTGGAGGATTGCCGTGAGCTCAAAGCTAGCCTTGGCTACATCATGAATTTAAGGCTGGCCTGAACTACATAGTGAGATCTTGTCTCAAAAAAAAAAAATCACATTTCCATGTCAAAAAAGCAAGTGACCAGAGCTCAGAGTAGGTATACAGCACAAAAGTAACCGTCTCTTCTCTAAAGAGCGCCCTGGGCCGCACGGCTACAAACCTTTACCTGTATAAACCAACATCAGAGAGCCTGGGATTGTAAGCTCATGGCCTAGGAAGAGCCTAGTCGTTGTCCCTTTTTCCAGGAAGAGAGAACAGTATTTGCCTGAATTGTTGGACCTGGGGTCCAGCATCCTGGGAACGAACAGAGGTGCTTTGGGGGCGACCGTCCTGTTCCCCTGCACCTTCTTGAAGGCCCCGCCCTGTCTCCTCTCGCGTCAGGTGTGGCAGTGTGGGGGCCAGCTGGAGATCATCCCCTGCTCTGTGGTGGGCCATGTGTTCCGTAGCAAGAGCCCCCACAGCTTTCCCAAGGGCACCAGCGTCATTGCTCGCAACCAGGTGCGCCTGGCTGAGGTGTGGATGGATGACTACAAGAAGATTTTCTACAGAAGAAATCTGCAGGCAGCAAAGATAGCCCAAGAGGTGAGAGAAGTGGTACTCGGGTGGAGTTCGGATGAAGAGAACACAGAATCTCAGCTTGGCCAGGGGCCTAATGACAGGGAGCTCCCTCCTGGTGCCTCTCTCTACCTCTCAGAGCCGTGTGAGGCAAAGCCCATGGGACGGCCTTGCACCTACAGACCTTGAAGGCTAGACAAGGAAGGGAACCGTGGTTGGCCCTGCTTGGGAGGGGAGAGGAAGGAAAAAGAGTCAGAGAAAAAGAACCTCTTACAGGAGGGGTGGTCCTGATAAGCCAGCATTGGGGACCAGGAGAACTGCCTGGGAGTCATGGGGGGTGAAGGAGCTGCTAGGGGAATGAGTGGGGGCTCCCAAGCGAGTGCACAAGGTCTGGGATTGGACGTGAGGTGGCACGTGTAGCTCCAAGGGGTCCCGAGCAGGAATAAGCAGGGGAGGGACTGGTGTTGGGAGCTCTGTGCTATCTGGCTGGGCAGTCAACGCTGTGGAACTGACTGTTGGAGGGGGCTGGCTTGATTGTCAGAAATCCTTTGGTGACATTTCGGAGCGACTACAGCTGAGGGAACAACTGCGCTGTCGCAACTTTTCCTGGTTCTTGCACAACATCTACCCAGAGATGTTTGTTCCTGACCTGAATCCAACCTTCTATGGAGCCGTAAGTTTGAGAACCAGTATGTCTACCTATCCTCACAGCGCCCCCTGTAGAAGTTCTAAACCACCTACCATACCAAAGAATGGCGGCCATGAACTGACCTTCACTGTCTGCCATTTTTTATCCAGGAAGGGGATGGAGGGGCCACTCTGAGGCTTCTAGAGATAGGTAAAAATCTGACGGAAAGAAAGCCATGAGCAGTGATTCTCACATGTTGATGTGCTTCGGTCACCAGGAGTGCCATGCTGACGTAGGTTGCTGGACGCCCCCTCAGGGTTTCAGATGGAGCATTGAGATGGGGTCTGAAAATTTGCATTTCTCCCAAGGCCCAGGTGATGCTGATGGTCTAGGTGTCATACTTTGAGAACCACTGCTCTAAGGAAACTCCCATGGGCTGAAGTCTTCTAAGGAACCTAGCGTCCTGAGTAGCTCCCCAGCTTTCCCCAGAGAGGGTGTCCAGGCCTGTCTTGCTCAGGCTCAGGACTGTGCTCAGGCTCAGGGACCTCACTTCGCTGTTAACGTCAGGTGTCTGGATTAATGAACAGGAGAGGAAACACTGCAGATGAGAAATCCAGCCCTGAAATTCCTTCCAGTTGGGTGGGCCCCGTAGCACAACTGGGAAACTGCCAGCTGTGCTATGCTGGTTCCCCTCTCTACTTAACCATTTGCAGATCAAGAACCTCGGCCTCAATCAATGCCTGGATGTGGGTGAGAACAACCGCGGAGGGAAGCCCCTCATCATGTATGCCTGCCACGGCCTTGGCGGCAATCAGGTAGACAGCCCACCGGGCCAGGCAGGCAGGCCCACGAGAAGCCTGTCTCTCGGGCACCCCCTCTCCTCCTGGGCTCCTTCCCTGGGCCCTAAGTAGGCCTTCCCCCAGGCTTGGGTGGATGACACCCAGGAGAGAAGGATGAGGAGGTCCTGTCCTCACCTCAGGAAGCTCCCAGTCAGAGGGACTGCCTGACACAGACAAGGCTGATGTCTTGGCCTGGGACGGAGCACGAGCACTAACCTTGGTGCTGGTGCTGCGGAGCGATGGGAGGAAGCCCTGGTCATCAGAGAAGGCTCACAGAGGAGCCCGGGGCCGGGTGATATTTGTGGATGGGTGTGGAAAATTTTTTCTCTATGTATATATACTTATTCCTTACAACTAGATGTGGTAAAAATTATGAAGACAAAATAAGTTACAAGGGCTGGGGATATAGCTCAGTGGAATAAGCGCTTGCCTAGCAAGCGCAGGGTCCTGAGTCCGATCCCCAGTACTGCAAAAAAAAATAAATAAGTTACAAGGTCTTGGCATGGCCCCGTCCGCTTGCTGTGCTCCCTGGGAGTCCTCCTGTGTTGGCATTTTAGGGCAGGTGGCGGACAAACTCCCCACCTGCTCCTCAGGACCTTCTCTTGACTTCCAGTACTTCGAATATACAACACAGAGAGACCTGCGTCACAACGTTGCTAAACAGCTGTGTCTACATGCCAGTGCCAGCACGCTGGGCATGAGGACCTGTCACTTCACTGGCAAAAATAGCCAAGTGCCCAAGGACGAGGAATGGGAATTGACCCAGGTGAGTTAGCTGCCCAGAAAGCTCAGAATTAAGCTGGGTATAATAGCGCACACCTATAATCCCACCACTTGGGAGGCTGAGGCAGGAAGATGACTGTGAGTTCAAGGCCAGCCTGGGCTACGTAGCAGGTTCAAGGTGGGCCTGGACTGTACAGTGAGACTCTCTCAAAACAAAACAAAACAGGCTGGAATCAGGAACCTGAGGCCACCTTTGCCCCTTCCTTGTTTTCTGTGTCTTCTGCCTGAGACACGGGTGGGTTGGAGCAGTAGAGTTGTGGGTGTGGGTTTGGTGACAGCAGCGTTCCCGGGACTTGAGTAGCAGTATTTGGTTATGGCTGATACAAACATGGGGCCAGTTTTGCCACAGCACGGGCACTTCGTGGCATTTTAGCATTTTCAGCAGATAATCGTGAGGGGTCATTCACGGATCCTACCTGCCTCTGCGCGGCAGGTGCAAAGAGAAGCAGTTACGTGCATTGGCTTGGTTCGTCCTTCAGGGGCTCTTTCCGAGTAGGCAGCACCCCATTTCTACAGATGAACCAAACGAAGCCCAGCACCCAAGGGGGCCCAAGACCCATCGCTTGTAAGCGGGGGTGGGATTCAGACCTAGGTAAGTGAGACTTGAAAGCCTTTGTGTTTTGCGTGGTACCACAGCGCCTCAGGAGAAGCATCACTTGCACAGGACTGAGCCCGAGCTCCATTCCACCCAGGAAGGGAGCCTGGCCTTGAGGATACAGGCAGTGAAAACCTCAAATACACAAAGTGGGGCGTGGACAACAGTGATCTCAGATCCTTGAACTCGGCCGTCAAGGAGGCCTTGAAAGCATTTTTCTGTTAGCCCCGGGCTTGGTTTCCTCTGCTTGTTTTCCAGCCACTCAGGGCTACCATATACATTAACTGTATTATACATTTTAAACTGGGCATGGTGGCACAGCCCAGCACTTGGAAGGCTGAGGCAGGAGGGTCACTTGAACTTGAGGCCAGCCTGGGCTGTGTAGTGAGTTCAAGGCTGGGGATGAGGAGCTGGTACCCGACACACGGAGAACTTTGGGGATGCATGTCTCAGAGTCTGCCTTCCAGGGGTGGGTTGGGAATGTCCTCTCTATGCCTCGTTGGGCTTCCTGTGTCCATTAGCAGTCACGCCCACCCCAGTAGCTCTGTTAGAGGTCTGCAGCCCAGATTGACCCTTTGCTGTGTGTTCTTTTTAGGATCAGCTCATCAGGAACTCGGGGTCTGGTACCTGTCTGACATCCCAGGACAAAAAACCAGCCATGGCCCCTTGCGATCCCAGTGACCCCCACCAGCTCTGGCTCTTTGTCTAGGCCCTTGATCAACTGCTGCGCCCCCAAGTCCTCTCAGGAAACAGGATTGCTGGCGTCCGGGAACCTGACCATCAGTCCTCTGAGGGCCTTCAGGGCGCATCTGTAAACCAAATGGAGGGCAAGGCAGAACCTTCTTGCCCGCTGCAACAAGTCTGGGCCCATTTCCTTTCTTCCGCGCTGATAGGAGAGACTGTGTGGATGCTCCCAGAACTTCCTTCTGTTCTGGAAACAAAGGCCTCTGGAGCAGAGGGCAGGCTGAGGGCAGCAACCCTGAGGTCAAGAAGAATACCTACCTCTGCAGCGCCGTCCTGAAGCCTCGGTCAGCCAGAGCACCTGCAGAATTCAGTGAAATAGTGTGACCTAATAAAGGCTTTTGAGGTCAAAGAGAGCCTCCCTTGCTGATAATACCTGGTGTGTAGAACTGGTCACACTTTACAGGAAGCACCCAGTGAGGTGTCCTTTACCTTATTTCATGGGCCCAACAACCGTGTGAGGAAGACAGGGTGAGATCTGCAGTGTCCGTCCTACAGGTAAGAGAGCAGAGGCAGAGATACAGTAGCTGGTCTGCAGTTGCATAACCAGTGGCTGAAGCTGACTTGAGGCTGTCTTCACCGCTGAACCATGGATCATTCCACGGTGCCACAAGAACACTAGACAACTAGCCAGGAGTTTCCTGCCCCCTTTGCCCTGTTCTTATCACTGAGGTACCGTCAGCCCAGATGAAGTTAACAAGAGTCCTAGCAAGACTGAGGAAGCGGGCTGGGCGTGGTGGCGCAGACCTGTCGTCCCGGCACTTGGGAGGCTGAGGCAGGAGGCTCGCCGTGAGTTTTAAGCCAGTCTGAACTGTGTAGTGAAACCCTGTCTCCAAAAAAAAAAAGACTGAGGAAGCAGAGACACTGCGCAGTCAAGCGTGACTGATCCTGTCTGCGGTGCTTGCATGAAGTCCTGTGTGAAGCAGACCCGATGTGTGTACTAGCTCTTCTCCAAGCAAGGTGGACCCCACTGCACCTGGCTGCTTTGTCTGATACAGCACCCCTGTCTGGAAGAAATTACAATTCTGTCCAGGAAGACTTTTGACGTCAATAGCAGGCTGTTGCCACATGAGGGTGCTGTGGGACCACCTCTACCTCCAGTTTGCCTGTAGCATGGCAAGAGGTCCCTGGGAGCCTTCAGCACCCAGTAAAGAGACATCCTGAGGTGCCCCAGCCAAAGGGAAAGGCGAAAGCATCCAGGACAGAGCCTTGTGGGAAAAGGGGAAATTCCATCTCTCAAAGAGAAGAGTTGCACATGGGATCCCAGTGGAAATAAAGGTTTTATGGCACTGGTAGCAGAAGTGTGCAAGGCTTTTCTTTCCCTGACTGTGCCTGCGCTGAGTCAGTTGATTCGGGCTGGGAAGTACCACGTACATGTGAAAAGCTGTCACATGTACTGTCACACCCCAGCCCCCTTTCCTCTGGCCCCAAGTCTGGCCTACGGAGCGGGTATAAAGCATGTGTAAGTAGGCAGAGGTGGAAGATGCGGTCCTTCCACCTCGGAACTCCCAGTCCAAACGTAGACAGGCTGTGAATCAGGAAAGGCCTCATAAAGACAGTAACATTTGACTTCATTGATAGAGAAGTGTCAGGTGGGCCAGACTCAGAAATGTCACACAAGCAGCCATCTAGATGAGCATAGCCACAGAGGGATAAAAATACAAGTGGATCTAAAAGAGCAAGACCTTGCTGGGCATGGTGAGGCACGCCTGTAAACCCAGCACTTGGGAGGCTGAGGCAGGAGGATCATTGCAAGTTGGAGACCAGCCTGGGCTACAAAGTGAGCTCAAGGCCAGCCTGAACTGCATAGTGAGACCTTATCTCAAAAAGACAAAAAAGACCAAAAAAAAAGCCAGTCCTCATGGAGAGGAGACATGAGCTATAGAAGCCCAATGAGGGCTGCATTTTGACTTTGCTGGACAGTAAGCACTTTTGCCTTCCTAGGACCCTCACTCTACTAAAAAATACAGTTATATTTTATGAATGCACTGGCATAAAAGTGAACACGATCCAGATTCTATTTATTCTGATCTTAAAAGAATCTAAAACACTTTTGTGATTCTTAGGCCTCAGCCCTGTGCCACTAGGCAAATCCGCCCTCTGGAAGAGTGCGGTGGGGCCCAAATGAAAAGGCGTGGACTCCAGTTCTAAGAACCCAGGGCCAGCCAGGGCCACAGTGCATGCTCCTGACCTCACTCTCGGTGGCATCAGACATCCAAACTTCTGCCAGGCGTGGATCGCCGGTCACTGATCCCAGCGCATCTTGCCACGTCTGTGGTATCACCCTGTAGCTCCCCAACTCAGTGACCTTGTGCCCAACTGAGAAGCTGCTCTGTTTCAGTGCCAGGAAGCATCCTCACACCTGCCCCAAAATAGCATTTCCTAAATGAGCTAAGAGTAACTCAGCTGGGCATGGTGGTGATGCCTATGATCCCCACACTTGGGAGGCTGAGGCTGGAGGATGGCCACAAGTTTGAGGCCAGACCTTGTCTCAAAAAAAAAATTTTTTTTTAAATGAGTAACTCACAGGGTCAGGGGTGGAGCTGGAGGGAGACAGGACCACCACATGATGCCATGCCCAGGGTAGGCACAGACATGAGGCCAGGGGAGGCCAGGGAAGGGAGGTGGGCTTGGCCTTCCCTGTAGTAACAGCTAACCGCATCCTAACTGAACACCTGCCTTATTCCTTATTCCTTTACACCCAGGCCGGCACTGCCTGGCCATTCTCGGAACTAACCAAGGGCCTCGCCTTTTAGAACCTGCTCCTTGCCCTGTGCAGCTATTTCCCAGAACCATAGTGCTGAAGCGCTGATCCCCTCTGGGGACTTGAAGAGTATTGGACCATTGCCCCAGAGCAAAATATCCCAGAACTTACTATTTTAATTATAGAAATAATACTATAGAGAAAAATCACATCACATAGAAAATGGGAGGTTAAAAAAAGTTCAGCTGGGAGTGGTGGCACTTGCCTGTCATCCCAGCACGCTGCGAGGCCGAGGATTGCAGGCTGGAGCCCAGCCTGGGAATTTAAATGACTTAGTAAACTGGGCATGGTGGTGCACACCTGTAATCCCAGCAGTTGGGAGGCTGAGGCAGGAGGGTCATTGCAAGTTCCAGGCCAGCCTGGGCTACAAAGTGAGCTCAAGGTCAGCCTGACCTGCACAGTGAGACTCTGTCTCGAAAAACAACAACAAAAATACACAAAACAAAAACTGATTTAGATCCTATCTCAAAAAACAACCAAAAAAATACACACACAAAACAAAAACTGATTTAGTAAGATCCTGTCTCCAAAAAAATAAAGACAGAAATTAATTTAGCCTCATGATATCCTGTACCTGTTGGTTTATTCTCTAGAGTAATAACTATTTACAGCATAGGTGTCCAAACTTCTGACTTGCCTGGTCTGCAGTGCATAACTGTAGAGGAATTCTCAGGCCACTTATAAAATGTATAATATAGTTTGACTGTTACTTTGTTTTATTTTGAGACAGGTTCTGGCTATACAGTTCAGGATGGCCTTGAACTCACTACACAGCCCAGGCTGGCCTCAAGCTCAAGTGACCCTCCTACCTTAGCCTCCCAAGTGCTGGGCTGTGCCACCATGCCCAGTTTAAAATGTATAATACAGTTAATGTATATAAATTCCAAAATTCCCCTTAGTTTTATATTTTACCTTATATTACTTTATGAAATAAGCTCACGTTGAATAAAGCAAGGAAACTTGTATGTTTGCTTAGTAACAGTGAACACCTGTCTTCAGAGGCACGCACCCCTGTAGGTAGGTAGAAGTGCTGTTGGTAATTACTGCACTGCGCTCACCAGGCGGGTTTAGAGTCAGCTGCATAGTGGCTGCAGGAGGCTGAGACAGCGCTGCACTGTGCCTTCTATATAGCCTTCCACTGTCACCTACGCAGTCTATGACAGAGCATTCTACAAGAGACTTGAAAATCACATGAGAAGTTTATAATCTTGTGAGGCTACACTCCGAGCTATCCAGGGCCACCGCTTGGTTGATAGACCCTCCTCTGTTAGCTACCGATATACAAATACACTAATACACAGTACTGTTTCATTTCTTCACTTAGGGTATTTTCATGTCAACTCATTGAATTCTAACTTTTTAAAAATTTTTCCTTCATCTTTTTGAGACAGGCTTTTACTGTGCAATTCAGGCTACCCTTGAACTCACTATATAGCCCAGGCTGGCCTCAAACTTGTGATCCTCCTGCTTCAGCCTCCCGAGTGGTGCTATTACAGGCATGTGCTACCATGCCTGAGTAATTTACTGTTTTTTTTTGTTTTTTTTTTTTTTTGCGGTACTGGGGATCGAATTCAGGACCCTGCGCTTGCTAGGCAAGTGCTTATTCCACTGAGCTATATCCCCAGCCCATGAGTAATTTACTGTTTTAAAGCTACATAGTATTTCACAGTAGGATTAGAACTAATTTGTTGCTGGATGTGGTGGGGCACACCTGTAATCCCAGCACTTGGGAGGCTGAGGCAGAAGGATTGCCCTGAGTTCAAGGCCAGCTGGGACTACACAGTGATTTCAAGGTCAGCCTAAACTACACAGCGAGACCCTGCCTCAAAAAAAAATAATAATAATTTATTCAAATTTATAATCCACAGCCTTGTATGTTTATTTTTGTGCCCATGTTTATTACAAAAGGATATATTGCTAGCATTGGAATTGCTTAGTCAGAAGAAATACAGTACCTGAAAATTTAAGCCAAGGCCACTCTCTACCTAACTCAAAAAGTGGAAGCAAATGAGCCTCACCAGCATGGCAGATTAGGCCCCATCATGAGGGGCTTAAGCACAGTCCAGGAGTTTGGTTTTAAGTAAATACAGATTGGGTTTCTCCGGGTCGGGCCAAGGGTACAGAGACACATATGAAATAGGCCCTGCCCCTAAAGGTTCACAACCTTGGGCCATGTGCCATCAAGGGGTAGCCTTCCGAGGCCCTCAGCCGCCTCTTGGACGCCTCTCCAGGGCTGACAGTCTCCTGTCTCCAGAGAGGCAGGGAAGTAGGAAGGGAATGACAAAGGGCCCAACCCAGGCCACCTCTCTGGGGGCCACGCTGTGTTGAATGCAAGAGACTGAACTGGAGGGAGACCCCTCCAGGTGACCTGAGCTTGGAAGCACAGCTCTGAACAGCTCCAGGAGCCTGACAAGTGACAGTCTAGATGCCAGGCCTCTCCCACGTCTGCGGCACAAAGCCCGGCTTCTGCAGTTCGGACAGCAAAAGCCCCAGCTAAGCCAGGCATCTCCCTGCGCAGATCAGAGGCCCCCACTCCGCTCCCATCGCCGCTCTGCCTGCAGCGCTCTCCTCCCGGGCCTGCACTGGCACTGAGCACTTTGTGCCCAACCCACGGACCTCAGGGTGCGCTGCACCTCGCTAATTTCTCCTCTGCTGACCCTGAGTGGCAGGGCCCCTTGTCTCCTGGAGGGCCTGCCTGCCCCCAGTGCCCATACTGCCATCCCATCAAGTTCACTGTCCGTCCTGCCTCACATCCTTCCATTCTAGAAGCACTCTCATTGACTTGAGTCTTCCCAACCTGTTTCTCAGTGTTTCCTTCCTCCAGAACTCTCTCCAGGGCATTTGCTTTGCTTCTGCCTGCATTCACACCTATCTGCAAGGGGCATCGCTAGCTCCCTCTCTGGAGCGTCTTCCTTCTGCTAACTGCCTTCTCCCTCCTGCTCTGCCTTCCCCTCGTTTGTCTGTTTGTTTGAGACAGGGTCTCACTGTGTAGTTCAAGCTAGCTTTGAACTCACTACGTAATCCAGGCATCCTTTGAATTTGTGGTGTCCTCCTGCCTCAGCCTCCCAGGTGCTGGGATGAGATGACAGGCATGCGCCACTATGCCCCGCTTCCATTTTATTTTTGAAAAAGTGTTTGTTGGATGCTTTTCAACTAAAAGATGATTAACCGAGCTGCAACCTTGATCTGTCTTTGAATAACAGATTAATTAGTTGACTTGAAAAGCGATCTTTTCATTTGTACTTCCATATCACCTGTGCTTTTCCCTGCCTTCCCCCCCACAGCCCTGTCAGCTGGCAGGAAGAAGTTCAGTAAAGCTGCTGATAAGAGGAGTATAAAGAGGGCCTGGTTCATGGCAAGAGCTCAGCAGTCTACTTCACTGGCAACATGCTGTGGGTCCTTGTGCTAACCACCCTGGTCCTCTGCGGTAAGTGGATCCTTCAGCCTGAGCTCTATAGGGAGGGGAGTTTTTGCGTGAGGGCCAGAATGTCTTCCCTAAGCCCAGGCCAGCTCCCTGTCCCAGGGAGGATAGGATGCTCTGCCTGCGAGTTTAGCAAAAACTTCACTGTCCTGGAGCGTAAGATAGAAAAGATGAGTCACTGCAGGCCATGCAAGGCTTTTCTGGTGAAAGGACCTAGAGCCAAGCAGCGAAAAGAAGCCCCCTCAGAGGCGCCAAAGCTTCCCTAGCAGCCCTGCTGACAGGAGGGTGTGCTGAGCAGGCCGGCTGGGATGTGCCCTGCTGCCTCTGTCCACTGGGAAATCCTGTCAAACACAAGGGAGGAGATCCCTCCAGCCAGGCAAGCCAAGACCAAGGAGTTCTGGGGCCACAGATGGGTGATTCTGGATAGGTCCTTCTGAACACGCCACAGTTCTAGGACTGCAGGAAGAGCAGAGGTGCTCAGGTGCCACTGCTTTCAGAGGGGCCCAGAGAACTCGCCGCGGGGCCTCCGGGTTGTTAGAGAAGAGCTGTGAATGTGCAGAC
>PVLD010011968.1:0-62446 GCA_004027595.1 Dinomys branickii | reverse complement strand
CTGTTGTTGAGAGGATTAATGATCTGACCAATTTTGCATGTCTGTATATGGGTTCATATATTTACACTTCGAAGATATCAATGGATAAAGCAATAACCACTGTTGAGACCATGTCACCTTGTCTATAGATCAGTTGTGATTGTACTATTTTTTATGCTAATTGGTGTCTGTTTGTTAATATGTTTTTGTACTTTTATTTAAAAAATTTTTAAGTGGAAGAACAAAAAAAAACAATATGTAATACAACAACCATTATTAATTTCCTAAAAAAAAAAAAAAAGTGAGGTTCCATTCTCTCTACACGGAGGATTAAGAAGGGCCTTGGGAAAATAAATTTTTCCAGCAGAAGCGGGATCTGCATAGACATGGCCTTGGAGGATGGAAATAGAAGTGGGTGGAGAAAACTTAATCCTGGAGAAAAAGGAGGACACTTGATAGGGAGGATGTCTGAGAGCTGTTTTCCTCTTCTACCCTTTTCTTACCCTTTTATCCCTTATTATACCCTTCTCCTTCTTGCCTTACTATTTCCCCATGATTCTAGGAAAGGGTTAGGAAATAGATGAGGGCAGAAGGCCCTGAAAGTGTTGCAAATGATCAACAAATATAAGATAAATCAGCCCCGCTAGAAACTCCAGAAATAGGAATCAAAACCAACAATTCAAGTTTTGAGGAGAATTTTAAACAACCAAGGAATATAATTTCAACTCAGACCCAGTAAGAAGACTTTCCACTTATACATGCTGGGTATACCTCACAACATAAATGATTCTGATGCTGGGTATTTGTGGGTTTTCAAAAATAACTGTAAAACAATACTATCACGCCAACAAAAGTTGCAGGTATCTGAGGACTTAATAAAAGCATGGCAGCTAGGATTTATTGAAAGAATAACTGAAAGCAGTCTTGTGAGATGAGTTATTTTCCTTGGCCAGAGGTCATCTGAAGAAACCAGAGCTGACAACCAGCCCTGAGTTTTGCAGGGGAAAATATCCATCCTCATGTTGCCCAGGACTTTTCTGTTTCTGCCTGCCTTGGACTCCCCAAACCCTCATGCCGCACCCATACCTGCCACTAGCATGTCCCCCAGAATCTGATAAATTGTCAGATCCCGGCACCTTCCTTGTTAGTGGCTCTTCTCTCTTTGCCAGACAGTTGGGATTTGGAGGTACAGCTAAGAGGCTTAGCTCCCCCTGAAATGAAGCTCAAACAGCTTAGCATCATCTAAGAACAGAAATATTCAAGATGGAATGTTTACATGATCTCTTCACCCTTCACTTGCTGAAGGACAGATTTTATTCCATATGCTAGAAGGAATTTCCCATTCCCTCACTTTCTCAGGCTCCTCTGATTCCAGTAGGAAAGACATAGTAGTTAAGACTTGAAGTTGAAACATTCCACATTGCAGAAGCACCATAGGGCATTTCTCTTGTGCTTTGGTTGATCCAAAAGTAACAGCTCTATGAAATGTCAGGGACTCGGACGGGAGAGGGTCATCCTGCCCCAGGGAATCTTGCCAATTTCATGGAAAGTTTGTAATGGTTCTGAGTGTGAAGAGCAAGAAAATTTTGCATTCACTTTTAGGGAGTCTCCAAGTATTTTCTAGGCAGGTTAGTACAGGGTATTTCCCTGGCCGCCAGCATGGTAGAAATCCACCAAAACCTTTAAACTAACAGGACCATGTGAAACACAAATGCTGGCCAACCCTTCTATTTTTGGCTTCTTTTATAAACTGTAGGGCTCTGTTTTGCCTCAAGCTTTTGAAACTTATAAGCTGGGGTTTATGGCCAGCAACGAGGACCACAAACATAGACTTCTCCTTGAAATTCCCATTCGTGTCTGCCCAGGAACCATTTGGCGCCACACAGGTGAGACCTGCACCCGGGTACCTGTTCCCAGCTGCAGATTATGATGTGTGGGCACTGCCTTTCACTCTCAGCTTCCAAGAGCTTGGCTAATGTGGATTCCTCGGGGATTATCCCCACTAAGCACGCTGCAGAGGGGCATTGCCCAGGATGCGCGTGTGCCTGGCAATAGACTTGCTGCAATCAGCAGCCAAAGGGAGGAGTCAAACCTGCAGAGATTCTTGGAGGCCCCTGGAGATCCCCAGCACCCTCCAGGGCAAGGTTCCATATTCTCCATGCAAGTTCAGAGACATTCAGTTAATACTGGAGGCAGAATTATCACCAAGAAGATTGCCTTTTAGGCTCCTGCATCTTGCTAATGCATCTCTGTAAGCCAACTATCATTGGGGCTTTCAGAGCTAAAACTGGGACAAGGTGCTCTTTCCACCTCGAAGTCACCACCCTTCATCTTTCCTATGCAGCCCCAAGTGTACCTTCCCCACATGGGAGGCCAGTACTGTTTGCCTCATTTCTGAAGAACACTCATCAACCCTAGGCTGTAGGCCACCCCAACAGAGGTGAACCTCAGGCCCTTCCGGCTGCACACCTGTCTATGTAAGGCAGGCCCAGAATCAGGCTAAGGAAGAAAGTTGCAAGTACTAGCAGATAGAAGGAAAGCACACACAGCTGGGTGTGCACAGAACAGAGGAGGGGATCACAGAGGTCTGGCAAGACACCAAGAGTGTCCCCTGCAGCTGTTATTTTGCAGACAGGCATAGTGGTTATGGGAGATAACACAACAAGCCCAGTGTTGAAGAGCTTTTAACCTTCATTAACCTTAGATGCCTTGATTTCAGACTCCGGCCTCAGAACTGTGAGAGAAATGTGTGTTGTTCTAGACCACACAGTTCGCAGTGCTTTGTTACAGCAGGAAATTGACAGGTGCGACCTGTAATTATGGACTCCAGGGTGTGGCTGTGAAAGTCCTGCTCTGTGGAGGAACTTTTAGCCAGTGGGGACAGCAAGGGCAGTTGCGAGGTCCTGAGGTCTGATGGCCCTTGTGTCCTGATGTTGTGTGTAGTCACTACTGGAGCAACTTTGCAATCAGCCTTTATGAGCTCAAACTTCATCCCGTTAAAAAAAAACCAAATTGTTATTTTCCCTTTTGAGCCTCAAGAACAATTACTAGAAATCAGCACTCTTGTCCCTTTTCCTTAGTATTGCCGCATCTGGTGTTTTGCTTGGAATGCCAAGAACTATTTAGGAAGTCCCTGTGTCCCCCACAGCACCCCAATTCCAGGTCATCAGGCTCAGGGAGTCACCTAGCACACAGGAAACTCAGTGCACATGTGGCTGGCAGCCCAAGGGACAGTGAATGGCACCAAGCCACTCTAGCAAGGCCTCCCTGCTCTTTACAAAGTCACTCCCAAGCCATAGCCCCTTGAGGCTGCCAGATAAAAAACATTCAGAAAGAGGCTTTAGTCTTTAGGCCATCCCAAATGCTTTGGTTATATAATATTTTGTTCAATAAGTAAAGCGCATGACAACAAAGACTATAAGCAATTGAAAAGCGAAAACAATTCAAAATGTATATGAACTTGGTCTTTGTACTAGGCATATTATCAGCAGGCACATCCCACTAGGAGGGCCATCATTTAAACAAAATACAATAACTCGTGTTGGTGAGAATGTGGATAAATTGGAGCTCCTATACATGGCTGATGGGCATACAAAACAGCACAGCTGCTATGGAAAACAGTATAGCGGCTCCTCAGAAAAAACTTTTTTTTTTGTCATTTTGAGACATGGTCTCACTATGCAGTTCAGGCTGGCCTTGAGCTCACTTTGTAGCCCAGGCTGGTCTCGAACATGACACAATCCTCCTGCCTCAGCCTCCTGAGTGCTGGGATTATAGGCGTGTACCACCATGCCCAGCCTTCAAAGAAAACTTAACAGAATTACCAGTGACTCAGCAGTCTCACTCCTAGGTATAATCCAAGAGAAATGAAAGGAGGGAAACTGTACAGTTCCACTCATGCAAGTTACTGAGATTAATCAAACTGATAGAGGCAGAAGATAGAATAGGGATTGCCAGGGGCGGAGAGGAGAGGGGCTTGGGGTGAAAGAGGAGCTTAATCGGTGTAGAGTTTAAATTCTTGCGAGCTGAAAAGCATTCTGGAGATGGATGATGGTGATGATTGTACAGAATGTGAATGTAGCATACATAAAAATTATAAATATTATGTTATAAATATTTTAACAAAATAAAAAATGAATACAAATTTTTAGAAAAGAAACAGTCACTGGGGAAATGGGAAAGATTCATGGAAATTTTCTGTACTCATTTTGCTACTTGTATGTGAATCTGAAACTTTCAAAATAAAATTTAAAAGTAAGTCAGTTAAAGCATGTAAAAAGATAACAAGCAACTGGAAGAAAGATAGCCTCTTCAATAAATGGTGCTGGAAAAATTGGCTTGCCATTTGCCAAAGACTGAAAATAGACCCAAGTCTATCACCATGCACCAAACTCAAGTCAAACTGGATCACAGATCTCAATGTTAAAACAGAAACACTAAACCTATTGGAAGAGAGAGTAGGTAAAAATCTTGAAGACATAGGAGTAGGCAGAGAGTTCATGAGCAAAAATCAAACTGCAAGGGAAACACTTCAAAGAATCAATAACTGGGACCTCATCTTACTGAAAAGTTCTTGCACATCTAAAGAAATCACCAGCAGAGTAAAAAGAAAACCTACAGATTGGGAAAAAATCCTAACTGGCTGTTCCTCGGACAAAGGCCTTCTATCTAGAACATACAAAGAATTAAAAAACATGAACCCGTCCAAATTCAAAGACCCAATCCAGAAATGGGCATCTGAGATGAATACACACTTCTCAGATAAAGAAATACAAATGGCAAATAAATGTATGAGAAAATGTTCTACATCTTTAGTCATTCGAGAAATGCAAATAAAAACAACATTGAGATTTCATCTCACCCCAGTAAGATTGGCCAGCATCAAGAAATCATCCAATAACAAATGCTGGCGAGGCTGTGGAGAAATAGGAACTCTGCTGCACTGCTGGTGGGAATGCAGACTGGTGAAACCACTGTGGAGATTGGTTTGGAGATTCCTCAGCAAACTAGGTCTGGAGGTCCCACTCAACCCAGCTATCCCCCTTCTGGGTATTTTCCCAGAAGATCTGAAAACAGCATATCACTGTGATATATGTGCATCCATGTTTATAGCAGCACAATTTGTAATAGCTAAATCATGGAAACAACCCAAATGTCCATCCATAGAGGACTGGATTAAAAAACTGTGGCATTTTTACACAATGGAATATTATTCAGCTGTAAAGAAAGACAATCTAGGGGCTTTTATAGGCAAATGGTCACAATTAGAGACCATACTCGTAAGTGAGGTAAACCAGATGTGCATGTGCAAACAGCGTATTGTATCATTAGTGTAGGAACCTGGAGGTGAGAATATAGATCGGGAGGTATGAAGGGAGACTGCTCAAGGGTAGAGAGCAATCGGGATGAAGGGAAGGAGAGGAGGAAGAGGGGGATAGCTGAGGAGATATGTATGTATGTGCGGGATGGCTGACATGGTTGCACTGTTGTCTCATGTCATATTGATGTGGGAAACAATCGGTGATTAGTTGTTTGATCAACCTTGTATGTCTATTTGTATTATCCTGAGTATACACTTTGAAGCTACCAACATGTAGTACAACAACCATTGTTGATCCCCTGCCACCTTATCTGTAGTTCGGTTTTTGTACTGTTCTTATGCTACTGTGTGTATGTTTATTAGTGTTTTGTTCTTTTACTTTTAAAATAAAAAAAGATAACAAGCGTACTTATGAATGCACAGAAAAAATTATAAGAAGTTATTCCACATGTTTTGGGTCCTGGAATTTGAAGGTAACATTTTTTTTTCTTCTTCTTTTTTTTTTTTTTTCTGCTTTTCTGGGTCTGTAAACTGGAAGTCTATTATCACAACTAGAGAAAAAGCACTTACTTTTAGAGCCCCCAATACTTTCCTGTGGCACATAGAAATGTAATTCTCTTTTTTTATATTCATGGATCAAAGCAGAGTCATATCTTAGTATCTCCAACATCACCAAATGCCTGGTGTATTATAGAAGCATACACTTTTGTTCAAGAAATTATAATCACCGTCTCCATAATCAGCAGTAAGATTGAAACCGGACACAAATCAGATGCACCATTTGCTGGAAAGAAAACCTAAAGCCTCGGTCCCTGCTCAAACAGTAGCCTGGGCTGGAAAGAATGTCACTGCCATGAACAGACTAGTGGCTTTGTCGTGGAGCTATCAGGAGGCTTTTTTATAAAATTCCACCACAGTTTTGACATTCTGTTGTCTTTCATCAGATTCTTTCATGCCTTTCTTGAACCCCCTCTCCACCCAGCTCAAAATTCCAGAGAAAGGTCTTCTCTATCAAAAAAGTAAGCATGGCAACGCTGAGACTAAATCTTCCAGCTGGCTCGCCCTTTGGAGCTGGATTGTGTCTCCCCAAGTGTCCTAACCCTCAATCCCTCAGAATGAAATCTTACCTGAAGATGAGAGTCTGATAAACCGACTGATTATCCACCCAAATTCATATTTTGAAGTCCTACCCTCCAAAGTGGTCCTAGTATGAGGTGGGACCTTTGGAAGGAAATTAAGATTAAAGGCTGTCTTAAGAGTGGAGCACCGGCAATGAGATTAGTGCCCTTGTATGAGAAGAGACCAAGACATTTTTCTCTATCTCCTGTGAGGACACAGCAAAAAGGTAGCTGTTGGCAGTCAGGAGGACCCTCACAAGAACCCAATCATGCCAACATCTTGCATGCGGACTCTCCAGAATCTGCCCAGTCTGGGATATTTTGTTATGACAAGCAAGCTGAGACAGTGTCTAATTATAGAAAGTTTAAAATGAGATTTTCAGGGTGGATCTAACCCAGCATGCCTAATGTCCTTACAAAAAGAAATGTGGACCTGAGAGACAGACATGCATAGAAAGAAGAGTCCATGGAGACAGGAACAAGGGCATCTCGGAGCCAATGAGCACCTGAGGCTCTGGAAGCACCAAGAAAGTGTACAGCAGTCCTCACCCACAGCACGCAAAGGAACCAATCCTGCTGGCACTGTGACTCTGAACTTCCAGCCTCCAGAATTGTGAGCCAGTACTTTCCTACTGCTTAAGCCACTCAGCCTGAGCAACTTGGTTTCCTTGTATCTTTCAAGCAGATGCTTTCCTCACAAATCCACTGCTGGCCACTGAAGGGTAGACGTGATGCCTTCAGACTCAGCTCATGTTAAAGTCTCCTTCCTAAGGGCAAATCTCAACATCACAGGCACTTTTTCACATGTGCCTCAGAGACACAAATGTATCATCTGTGTTCCTCCAGCCCCTCTTATTACTTACAAGCCTGTGGGCTGCTTATCAGAACAATCTGGTTCCTAGTGCTGCACATTCCTAGAACCCCTGCCTGATTCTAGCTCCTCTTTGGACCAAGACTGTTTGTCCATACACTGACCTGGACTACTGTGTGGTCAAAAAGTGTCTGGAGAGGCCCGTGGAAGTCAAAGACTGATTTGAGCAGGAACTTCTACCAAGACCAGAAGAGCGTACTGCTTCTAGCCTGAGTAAAAATGATAGCTATTCCAAGAGCAAAGAGTCTCAAAGTTTGTACAAAGTAAAACAGTGGGCATGCAGGACATGTTAAAAAGGAACATTTGGAGAGAAAGCCAAAATGGAATGGCCAACATGAGAGTTAGTGGTTGTCATTGTCACAGAAAGCTTAAGAAAGGAAGGAGATGGTTTGGCAGTGGAGCACACAGGAGCTACCTAGTCACTCGCAAGAGCAGGGGACATGTTGAAAAGGTCAGAGTGCTGGACAGTGAATTGTGAGCACGTGCTGACATGTTACGTTCAGACAGATGCAAACTCCCACACCAGGGACATTTCTGTGAAAATTCGCCAAGGATTTTGAATGAACTTAAACTAAGAAGTCTTGGCACTTGCTCTGCTTCTTCAAGGGGGACTTGAAAAAATAAAAAGCACACATGTTTTTGAGAAAAACCATGGAATATGGTGTTTCTATTATGCTCCAGAACCAAAGCATCTATGTTTTCCGAGATTTGCCAGAAAAAATAGCCAGTTCAAAAGCAAAACTAAAGTGAATGCTAATTTGTGTCCTTAAAATAAGTAACGTTGTTCCTGTTCAATTCATCCCACAAAAGCAGAGTTGATCAGATTATTTTATGTACAAATAATAATGTAATTGGTAAATGTTACTATTTTTAGAACTCTGGCTATAATTTGCTTCTCAACAGAGACAATGCTGTGGCTTGCAGCTTGTTTCCTGCCCTACAATTATTGGTGAAAGATGATGTTTAATGCACTTGATTGCAAATCTATCTCACCAGATAAGATTTCAAATGACTTTCTCTTGTTAATATATTTTTAAGATCTATTCACAAAGGAATAGGATATGCCACTGTTGGTATTTCTTTTTTTTCTTTTCTTTTCTTTTCTTTTTTTTTTTTTTTTTGGTACCGGGAATTGAACTCAGGACCTTGCACTTGGCAGGCAGGTGCTTATGCCACCGATCTATATCCCTGGCCCTGCCACTGTTGGTAACAGCCAAAAGAACATGATAAACTAGTGCTTCTTGAAGAAGTAACTAATTCTAGGGCCAGGGCACAGAAAATAACAGATGAACCTGAAGCATTTGGCAGTGCCAAGAGGCAAGGAAGTACTCAAAAACCAAAGGGAAAAGAGGGTGAAAAGGGACCCAGGAGCCAGCCTGAACGAGCTCCCGATGGCCAAAGCTAGAACAATTTGTGCCTCAAAATAAATTATGCTGTATTGGATTATAACCCAAAGTATAAAATACATACCCATGAGTCCATATTGATATTAATATTTGGCTATGTTTATATAATAATGAAGGGGGCAGACACACCTTCCTTAAAAAAGAATTTCACATGATATATGTAAATAGGCTCCCCTGCTGTGGGAAGATCCATCTCCTCCCCATCACTCTTGAGAGGGAGCTAGATTTAGTGACTTACTCCTAAAGACTAGAGTGGAAAAAGCAGCAAAATAAGAGCTTTCCAATGGAGACAGCTGGTAAACTTTACCTTAAATTAACCAGAGGATAAGGGTTCACATCCTAAGTGATATCCTATAGCTGATGTGGTGAAAAGGGCACTTGGCCTCTGTGGATTTCTTTATAAAAACAAACAAACAAACAAAGCAAACAACTCCAATCTGATCATGATGTGATGCTAACAATGGGGAAGACGGGGTGAGGAGTATCTGAGAACTTTGCAACAATTTTATAAATGTAGAATTGCTGTACAAGATGAATTTTGTGTTGGTTAGCTTCCCATTGCTGTAACAAAAACTTGAGATGATTATGTAAAGAGAAAAGGATGATTTGGGGTCATGGAGTTATCAGTTCCAGTGCATGGCTGGTGGGTCCTGTTGCTTTGGGCTGAGGAGGTACATCATGATGGGAACGTGCAGCTCACCAAAGCCTTATAACCAGAGGCAAATAGAGGGAATTGGATCCCACAAGTCCCTTCAGGGACATGCCCCAAATGACCTAAAACCTTCCACTACACCCCACCTCGTAAATCTCCATCACCTCTCAAGAGAGCCAAAGGCTGGGGTAAGCTTTGAATAACATTGAAGATCCAAACGACAACAAAATCCAAGGGCAAAACAGAATTCCACAGCACAGAAGCACTTTGAAACATACAACATTAAATAGCTGTGCAGTGTCTCAAGGGAATGAACGAAATTCCATTTTTTGTCTCAGGGTTGTTTTGGTGTAGAATCTCTACCCCTTACCCTATGAAATAACACAGGAGGATCTGGTCTCAGGGAGTGTGTGCTCTGGGTTGGGACACACTAAATTGATGTGGGATTTCTTTGGAATGTAGTGAACCTCCTTGACACTGTTCTGGAGATAGTTTGAAGATCAAAAAGATACAATCTGTATCCTGAGGGAGAATCACAGGTCACAACAAGATTTCATACGCTGAGCAGAGGACTCCCATGATTAAGGTCCCACCCCAGCTGTCCCACTGGTCTTTCTGGTTCCAAGTCCTTGTCAGGAGCTCATCGGACCATGAGCCTGGCACTGACTTCCCTCAGTGCTGCCCCCACTTCCAAGTCAGGGCCAACCAGAAGGAAGCCGAATAAGACGCGCAAACTACTCACATGACACTTCCTACCCCAAGTTCAGCACCTCCAGCTCTCGCACTCCAAGAGCCTCCATGCGGAGCACACCCAGCCCCTTCTCTCTCCCACCACATAGCTCCCCTCTCCTTCGCCCGCCTTGGTATCTCTGCTGGGTACTGTGACTATGGCTGACGCCCTGCTGCAGCCATCTCTGAATACACTGCCTGTTTTCATTGGACAAGCTTTATTTCCATACCTTGGGACTGTGGGTGTATTTAGTTTGCTAGAGCTTCTATAATAAAATACCGTACTTAGTGGCTTACACAACAAATCTATTCCCTCAGGGTTCTGGAGATGAGAATCTCAGATCAAGGCATTGGCTGGTTGGGTTTCTGAGTCCTTTCCCCTCGATGGGCAGACAGCTACCTTCTCCCTGGGGCCACACATGGTCTTTTCTCTGTGTCCTTGAATCCCTGGTGTGTCTTTCTGTATGCCCAAGTGTTTTCTTCTTTTTTAAAGAAATTGAATTTATTGGTACATTTGAGTTATACATAATGATCATATTCCTCATAGAGCATTTATACCTGTACATGATATATTTTGGTTCTTCTTTCTTCCCAATCCCCTCTCCTCCCTTCACCTCTGCTTCCCTTCCCTATTTACAAAGCTTTGTTTCCATTTTATTCTTTTCTTCATTATTATGTTTTCCTTTTCCCTTCTTTCCATTCCCCCTTTCCCCTTCCCTAGATCCTCTTTCATTTTGAACATTTCTTCCCATTTCACAGTATCTATTGTACATTTTGGTCCTTACTTGCTCTTTCAGTTTCTCACACCAGGGAGATAATGTGATGTTTACACGTGTGTGTCTGATTTATTTCATTTAACAGTGTGATCTCAAGTTGCATCCATTTACCTAGAAATGTCTCAAGTTTATCCTGCTTTATGGCTGAGTAGTACTCCATTGTATTAAAAAATGCCTCTTTTTTTATCTATTCCTCGGTTGATGGGCATTTGGGTTGTTTCCAAAATTTAGCTATTCCAAACTGTGCTGTTATATACATGGATGCACATATATTTCTGTGGTATGGTGCTTTTAATTCTTCTGGGAAGAATGGCACATCTAATCTTAGTTCTTTGAGAAATCTCCACATTGATGTCCACAGTGGTTGCACCAGTCTACATTCCCACCCTCAGTGGAGAAGGGTTCTTTTTTCCCCACAGCCTTTCCAACATATGTTATTGTTTGATTTCTTGCTGATAGCCATTCTTTCTGGGGTAAGATGGTATATCAGTGTTGTTTTAATTTGCATCTCTCAGATGATCAGTGTTGTCAAATTTTTTTTTTAAATATTTATTTGCTGTTGGCATTTCTTCATCTGAGATGTGTGCATTCATCTCAGAAACCCATTTTTGGATCTGTCTTTACATTTTGGAGGGCTGATTTTTTTCACTTCTTCATATGTTCTAGATGTAAGTCCTCTGTCTGAAGGACAACTGGCTGAAGCTTTTTCCCATTCTGTGGGTTTTCTTTTCACTCTGTTGGTGATTTCTTTTGCTGTTCAGAAGCTTTTTAATAGGTTGAGGTCACAGTTATTGACTCACTGTATTATTTCCCATGCTGTTGGGGTTTCGTTCATGAAGCCCTTGCCTACGTGTATGTCCTCAAGAGTTCCACCTATTCTCCCTCGCAGCAAATTTAATGTGTCTGTTTTAATACTTAGATCATTGATCCATTTTTATTTTAGTTTGGTGCATGATAATAGACACGGGTTTACTTTTAGTCTTTGGCATGCGGAAAGCCACTTTTTCCAGCACCATTTATCAAAGAGGTTGAATGTGTTTGGCTCCCTAGTGAGTGTATTTGGCTCCTTAGTAAAATATAAGGAGGCTGAGTGCATCTGGAGTTGTTTCTGTATCTTCTAATATGTTCCATTGATAAACAGGTCTACTTTTTTGCCAGTACCATGCTGTTTTTATTATAATAGCTTTATACTGTTATTTTAAGCCAGGAATTGTCAGGTCTCCACCCTGCTTTTGCTGTTGAGAATTGTTTTTGCTATTCTAGGTCCCTCTTCTGGTTCCAATGAATTTTAGGAATGTTTTCTTTATTCTATGAGGTATGGTATTTTGATGAGGATTTCATTAAATCTGTGTAACAATTTTGGAAATATGGCCATTTTCACTATGTTGGTTCTTCCTATCCATGAGCAAGGGATATTTTTCCATTTTCTGATATCCAATTTGATCTCCTTTTTCATAGTACTGTAATTTTCAATGTATAGATCATTTACTTCCTTTGTTAGATCGATTCCTATTTAATTTTGGGGGGTAGCTATTGTGAAAAGTGAGATTTGCCTAATTTCTCTCTCAGTGCGTTTGTTGTCTGTGTATAGGAGTGCTATTGATTTTTGAGTGTTGATTTTGGTCAAGCTACACTACTCAATTTGGTTATTTAATCCAGAAGTCTTTTGGTAGAGTTTTTGGATTCTCCTATGTAGAGTATCAGGTCATCTGCAAATAATGATAATTTAATTTCTTCCTTTCCTATCCCTTATTCCTTTTATTTCTTTTTCTTACCTAAGTGCTCTGGCTAATGTTACCAGAACTATATTGAATAGAAGTGGTGATAGTGGACATCTTGTTCCTGATTTTAGAGTGAAAGCTTTTAGTTTTTTTATTGTTTAGAATGATGTTTGTTGTTGGTTTGCCATAGACAGCTTTTATGGGATTGAGGTAAAGACCACTGATTACAATTTTCTGGAGAGCTTTTATTGTGAATGGGTGTTGGGTTTTGTCAGAACATTTTCCACTTCTCTTGAGATTATCATGTGGTTTTTGTTTTTGGTTCTGTCATGGTGGTATACTCCATTTATTGATTTGTGTATGTTGGACCATCCCTTGATTCCTGGGATGAATTCTACTTGGTCATGGTGAATAGTCTTCTTGATGATTTGCTACATTTTGTTTGCCAGTGTCCAACTGAGGATTTTTGCATCTATGTTCATTAAGGAAATTGGCTTGTAGCTTTCTTTCTTAGTCGAGTCTGTCTCTGGTTTTGGTATCAGGGTAATACTTGCCCCCAGGGACCATTTGGAAGTATTGCTTCCCTTTCAGTGTCACTAAAGAGTTTCCACATAAGCAGCATTACATCTTCTCTAACTTTTTAATAGAATTCAGCAGTGAATCCAGCAGGACCCAGGATTTTCTTGTTGGCAAAATTTTAACTACATTTTCAATTTTGTTGACTAATACTGGGTTATTTAGAGTTTTTATATCTTCTTGATTCAATTCTGGCATTTCATACGTGTCTAGGAGTCTGTCTATTTCTTCTGTGTTTTCCATCTTACAGAGTACAGGTTCTTGAAATACACAACGATGACCTGGATTTCTGTAGGACCTGAGGTGACGTCACCCTTTTCATTCCTAATTATGCAAATTTGAGTCATTCCTGTTTTTAATGTTGGCTGAATGCTGACCTATTTTATTTAATCTTTCAAAGAACCGACTTTTCAATTCATTGATTCTTTGTACAGTTTCCTTAGTCTCAATCACTGCAACTTCTGCTCTTGTCTTTATGATTTCCTCTCTCCTATGCTGTTTGGGTTTGATTTTTTTCTTTTTCTACAAGTTTAAAGTTCAACATTAAGTTATTTAGCTCATTCTGTTTTCCTTATGTGAGAATTCACCTCTATAAATTTCCCTTGTAGGACTCCTTTCACTGCATCCCATAAGTTCTGGTATATTGTATTGGCATTATTATTTAATTGTAGATATTAATTTCTTCTTTAATTTCCTCTGGGACCCACTGGTTGTTTAGGAGGGTGTTGTTCAATTTTCACGTGTTTACATAGTGTTTGTGTTTTCTTTTGCCATTGACTTCCATTTTCATGGCACTGTGGTCCAGATAATATGCATGAGATCATTTCAGTTCTTCTACACTTATTTACACATGTTCTATGGCCTAGTATGTGGTCTCTTTTGGAGAACATCCCATATGCAGCTGACGCTCTGTAGACATCTACTAAGTCCATTTTTCACAGATTTGGTTTAGCTCTGATATTTCTTTGTTGATTTTTTTGTCTAATTGATGTATCTAATTGTGACAGTGGGGTATCAAGGTTCTCTACTACAATTGTGTTTGTGCTTATTTGATTTTTCATCTTCATTAATATTTGTTTTATGTAGTTGGATGCACTGGTGTTTGGTGCACATATTTATGATTGCTACCTCTTCTTTTTGGAGTTTTCCCTGAACAACTATGCAGTGATCTTTTATTTTTCTCTTGATCAGTTTTTGGCTTGAAGTTTACATTGTCTGCCATTAAAATAGCTGTCCCTGCTCCTTTCTGGGTTCCTGTGGTATGAAGTATTGTTTTCCATCCTTTGACTTTCAGTCTATGAATTTCTTTTTTAGTTAAATGTGTTTCTTGTATGCAGCATATTGTTGGATCTTGCTTATTGAACCATTCTGCCAGTGTACTACTTTTAATTGGTGAATTAAGACCATTTATATTGATGATAATAATGGATAAGTACTAGCTTATCTGTCTCATATTATTTTCCTGTTTTTGGTTTCCTGTCTTCCTCCTCCGTTTGTTTGCCTTTCCTGGTAGCTTCTTTCTATTTGTGCTCTTGTGCTTGTGGTCTTCATTTTCTCTTTCTAATATATCCTTCAGAGCATTTTGGAGATCTGGTTTGGCATTCATGACTTTCTTTAGTTGTTCTTTGTCATGGAAGTATCTTATTTATAATTGACTTTTTGCAGGGCACATCAATCTGCTTTGGAGGTTATTTTCTTTTAGGGCTTGAAATATCTCATTCTAAGCTTTCACTGATTTAAGGGTTTGTGTTGAGAAGTCTGCTGTGATTCTGATGGATTTTCCTTTATAGGTGATTTGTTTCTTTTTTCTAACAGCTTTTAATATTCTGTTCTTGTACTGGATTTTTCGAATCTTGATTATTATATACCTTGCTGTAGCTATATTTTGTTCATGGCTATTTGGAGTTCTATATGCTTCACTTACTTGTATGCCAAATTCTTTATCAATGTTTGGGAAGTTTTCCATCATTACTTCTGCAAAGGGGTTTTTTAATGCATTTGTGCTGTCTCCAGCTTTCTCACTGACTCCAATCAATCTTATGTTGTTCTTTGCTCTTGCAGATGTTGGATTGAGTTTTCATGGTTTCTTGCTATTTTTAAGATAGCTTTCTTTTCATGGTTGGTAGCACAACCTTGTCTTCTAGATCTGACATTCAGTGCTTGCCTCCATTCAATCTATTGCATATACTTTCAGTGGAGTTTTTAATCTCCTGGATTTCTGTTTGGATCTGTTTCAAGTATTCCATTTCTTTCTTATGTTGGCCATTCATGCTTTCATCATTTTCCTATGCTCCTTCATTTTTTGTGTGTCTGTTCTAATGTTTTTCATTTTGATCATCATTGCTGTTTTTTAACTTGAGAGTCTATTTTTTTCTACAACCTCTTCCATTTGTTTTTTCACTTCCATTGTTATCACTTCAGAAAATTCCAGTGGTTGGCTTCCAATTTCCTCTGTTTCATTGTGTTCTGGACTTGTCCTGGGTGGGCTGGAAGTCTGGAGTTGCATTTTGTTTTTACATCTTGTTATTTTCTACTTTATTTTGTTTTCTGTGTTAATGATTGTAGGTTTCTTATAGTAGCTAGCTTTATCATGAGTTTTGAGGCTTGCATAGGAAATGTCTGTTCCTCAGGGATGTCTTCTAGCTGTAGGTGGTTCTTGGTCTTTGTACCTATTCCAAGAACCTACCTTCTCAATTTATTAAGGATGAGAACTTTCTATCTATTTGGCCCAGTAGCCAATCTTTTGGTATTGGATTATGGTGATGGTTATGACCCCAGACAATCACAATATTACCATACAAGGTAGAAAAACTGATTATAACAGGTATGACATCCTGGCTAAATTAGTACAGTTAGTAATAACAATAGCATCAAGCACAGTGTAGCTGCTAACAAACTGTGGTAACTGTTAATCTGATACCTTTAACTATAGAAGCAGATCCTACAGTTATATAACCAAGTCCAACATATTCCAGGAACTTGTATGCAATGATTTTCCTTAGCATAGTGATTTGACCCTGTTGTGGTAGTAGGGGAAGGAGTGATTTCAGAAGGTAAGGGGCAAGAGAGCAAGATGAGTGAGGTCAAATATTGTACAAGTCAGGCTTGAAGGTGAAGGATGATCACCCAAGTTTTAAGAAAATGGAGAACACAGGAGAGAAAGAATGAAAGTGAAGGGGTATTGAAGTGAACCAGAAAGAGAAGAGACAGTGTTCACTCACATGAAAATATCATAAAATGAAGAGAGTTGAGGAAAGACAGAAAGAAGATGAAAAGAAGAAAACAAAAAGAATGGTAAGAAACCTAAACAGTGAAAAAAGAAAGAAAAAAAACCCCTCAACCTGACAGAAAAAGGAAAACCAATCAAACAAACAAAGAGAAAAAAAAAAGTAATAAAATTCCCCTGGTATCTACAGTTCTGTGGTCATACCCAAGTCAGATCCCAGAAATATGCTGTGTAGTCCAGCCAAGTTTGCAGTAGAATTTGTGCTGCATATGGAACTGATCTTAGTCTCTGGATGTGGGGCTTGGGCTGGTCTTCTGTTGATAGAGTTCTCCCTGCACTCACTGATATATGATGATGGCCCTGCCCACCCACTTCTGTTCCACGTGTGCTGGAGCACAATGCTGGTTCACCTAACTTACCAGTTGCTGGCTCATATTCTCACTGCTGCTTCTGGCTTGTCCACACCACTGGTCCCACCTGCTGACATGCACTCACACAGGAGGCTTGTTCTCCCAAGTATTTGCTTCTTATAAGCACACCAGTTAGTCTAGATGGGAGCCCACTTTAATGACCTAGTTTAACTCAATCCTCAATCACCTCTATAAAGGCCCAACCTTTAAGGACAGTCACATTATAAAGTACCAAGGGCTGGAGTTTCAAATTTAGGGGGCACAATTTAGAGTATAACATTGGGCAAGTAATGAACCACCCACTGGAGTGAGACAGAGCTGTGTAAATGCCATCCTGATTAGTTCCATGCCTCCTTCCAAAGTGCCTCATCTAACTGATTGTGGCTATTCCATGGTTTGTGCACAACACAGCTGGAAGCTTGGAAACAGGCATGAAGGGGAAGATAACACCCTATTTTTTAAAAACACATTCTTTTTTTTCCCCAACACTCTGATGGAACCCAGGGAGACTTCACCGCTGGATTATACACCCAACCTTTTTTATTTTGAGACAAAGTCTTTCTAAGTTACCCAGATGGGCCTCAAATTTGCAATTTTCCTACCTCAGCCTCCCGAGTGGTAAGGATTAAAGATATGCACCACTGCACACAGGAAGGATAACGTACTATTTCAGAGTCAGTATTTACTTTTACTTTACCAAGGAGGTTTTAGGATACTAGCATAATAAGCCACTGTATGGGAGGGGGGAGTGATGAGGTACCAATGCCTGCTTATTTAATAGTCACCTCATTTTGTTGCCAAATCCCTATAAAGTCACCAAAGGAAAAGAATCAAATGAATATACATTTGATAACAGGAGACAATGGCTCCAGCATCTGAGGCCCACGATTCCTTGCTCCTAGGATCTATTGTAGGAAGAAACACCGATGTCTTCAATAAAAGATGTTAGTACCCAAAGTCAGAGCCCCAGGACTTACCTTTCATATTCTTTCTCTTTCTCCATTCCTCCCTCCCTCTCTCCATCCATCCTTCCCCCTCTGTCTTTTTTCTGGATAAAAACCCTGCATTGGGGGAGTTTTCATTCTTTCTTCCCTTTAATGTCCTCCAGAAATCCACTAATTTAAGTCATGTAACTCATTTTAATACTTATTCTGAACTCTATTCTTCAACAGTTTATTTATCCCATCTACCCACTGATCTATCTACTCAACATCCTCTTGTCTACCCGTCCATTCACCCATCCATTTATTCACCCACTACCCACTCACGATCCATCTAACCCATTAATATTGTCCCTTAGTTATTGCAGACTGATCAGGCCCACAATCTCCCAAACAAGTGTATGGTGAAGGCTTAAATAAAACAGACAAGTGGCATGATATTAGGGCTTCAAGAAGATCAAAACCCTCTAGCAGAATTTGAGATTCTCTGAGGGCTAAGACAAAGAGCTTCTCTGGGCAACCCATATTATATGATTATCAAATAAAGGAGGGGAGGGCTGAGGATATAGCTCAGTGGAATAAGCACTTGCCTAGCAAGTGCAAGGTCCTGAGTTCGATCCCCAGTACCGCAAAAAAATAAATAAATAAATAAAATAAATAAATAAATAAAGGAGGGGAATACTGAAGCAAGGTGGGAATCTGAGTGGGACTGTTCAAGGATCTTGGAAATCTGCTCAAGGACTTCTCCAAGTACTATGTTATGTTAATTTAGGAGAACTATGTTATCTCTAGGAAGGCCTTCACTGCCGGAGATGCCTGTAGCTACTATCTTTTTCTGTGTTTGTTTGTTTGTTTGTTTTTGAGACAAGGTCTCACTCTGCAGTTCAGACTGGCCTTGAACTCACTTTGTAGCCTAAGCTGGTCTCAAACTCACAGTGATCCTCTTACTTCAGCCTCCTAAATGCCAAGATTACAGGCATGTGCCACCATGTCTGGCTCTACAGTCTTTGTCTAATTAATTGACGTTGGAGCCAGGTGTCCTTAGCTGCGGCCTTGTTTTTTGAGGTGTCAGAGCTTCACTTGCCATTGTATGTCTCAGCTGGGACCAGAGACTCACAGAGGTTCACTTAGTATAAGTCCATTGCCCATCTCCAGACCAGGGGCTTAGGCCTTCGACAGACTCACAAGTAAACAAGGAAAGCCAACTGGTTAAATTAAATCCTGCTCAGAGCCGCTTCACAGTGGTCTCCATCACCATCCATCCAAGTAAGTATTTGAATCACTGAGTGTAGATACAAAGGTGACTAAGACAGTGTCCCTGGGGCCCGAGGAGATAGTGTACTCAGTGCTTTAGGGTCCGAGGTGGGAACTACTTAGAGGAGAGCAAGACAAGTCACACTTGAGGAGGTGGAAAGAGCACTCACGCATACTCCTGTGCTTCCAACACTCCTCACAAAGCAATTTCCTTCTTTCTCTTATGGCCATCACCATGTCCACTGTCACTAAAGTGCAACATTTTGCAAAGGAAAATGTGTAGGCTTGAGATATTGTGGCATCCCAAATTACCCCCAAGGCCTCCTTAATTCTAGGCTCTTCTGAATTAGTGGAATAACTCAACTTGGAGGCAGATCCTGCTACCAACAAGCTATGAGCCCTTTAGTCCACCTGTTATGGTTGTCATTGAAAATGCCTCCCTAAACCTCATGTTGAATGTTTGCTTCCCACGTGATTGGATTGGAGGAACTGAATGGATTGTGAGCACTCTGACTTTAGCAGGTGGATCAATCCATCGGTGAATTTAGAGCTCAGTGAGCTCACTGGGAAGTAGGAACTAATTGAAAGAGGCAGATCACATGGGACACGGCTTCAAAGGGCAGATAGTGTCCCTGGCCCTTGTTGTATGTCTTGCTCCCTTTCTGCTTCCTGGCTGCCACAAGTTGAACAGCTTCCTTCTGTCAGGTCCTTCTGCCATGATGACTCTGCCTTGGCAGCAGTCAACCATGGTCTGATATTTCTCAAGGTGTGAGCCAAAGCAAACCTTTTTGCCTGTAAGTTGAGTATGTCAGATATTAGGTCACAGGAACAAACAGCTGACCAGGGCAGCATCACTTCTCCATGATAGCCTCAAATGCATCATCTATAAACAAGAGGTTGAACTTCACTTCTGCTTCCTAAAATTATTTCCTGAAATGTCCTAAAGCAGAGAGAACATTTATACTCATAAAATTCACACTGATTTTCAATCTGTATGCATGGCACAGCCATTGTAAGTACATTTTGTTTCGTTAAATTAGCTGCGAGTTATGAAAACCATGCCCCAAGAAGCTGAACTGTGCTTATCCCGAGAACCCAGATGTTTCTTGTGACTACTTCAAACTCTGTCCTTGTGATCCTCCAGTACGGGTCTGAATGCTCTGAAATGCCTCATGTAATTGAAGTGGATGTGGGTAGGAAGGACACTGAAAGGGCTATTTGGAACTCTGTGACTCAGACGGCACAATTCATCTCTTTCAGTGGCACGGATGCTTGTCCAGCCCATGGCTGCACGTCATCCAGCTGTGACTAATGGTCATGATTCGTGTACAAGCATCATTCAGCTTCGCATCCGCTCTACATTTAGACTTGTTCCCTGAGATTTTGACTAAGCTCTCTCTTTTTATATGCAAACAAGAACCCATTTTGAGAAGTCCTTCAAAAAAGAGAAATAGAAAATGGCTTGAAGTGGAAAACAACTTGAGACCCAGGACCACGCTCTTTGGCACAGATGGGGCAAGAATGGATCTGAGAGTTGGAACGAAGTGGCAAAGGCAGACTTGTGACCAGGATGCCCTCTAAAGCATCGGTGTGATTGTGATGGTGAATACATTTACTGGAAATTTACTGCCATGGTTTGAATGTAGCTTGAGTGTGTCCAGAGGCTGTGTGCATTGTGAGGGATAGTAAGAGGGTGGAAATATAATTCAGCTGTGGTGTTTAGAAGTAGGACATTTGGGAGGTGATTAGGATGGGTCAAGATCATCAGGTTAGAGTCCTACTATTGAAAACTGTGAGTACATAGGCAAAGAGAGCCTGGAGGATGCAGACACACATGTATGCTCCCTGACTCTCACTATGTGATGTCTTGTGCCATCTTAAGGTTCTACCAGCAAGAGGGCCACCTTGACCTTGGGGACCAAAATCCTGAGCCAAATAAATCTCTTTTCCTTATACATTTACCCAGCTTTAGTTATTTCATTACAGTAATGAAAAATAGACTAATACAGAAAGCAACGCAAGGAGTGACAAAGAGAAGAACCCGGCTCGCTTTCTCCCCATCCGCACTTTCCCTTTGGTTAGATCAGTTGCCAAATTCTTAACCAGGTCATCACCAGTATCAACAGACTTTTCATAGAGCCCAGAGAACCCTTACTGGCTCAGATACTACAAAAGCCTCCCAGAGAATTCCTGAAATGAGCATTTGTGGTGCGTGACTGTAAAAGTCACAAGACCTAGATTAAAGCCCACTAAGCTTATCTGTAAAACTGAGAAAATGCAACACTTCCCAGGGTCCTTGTGAAGATTAAATCAGGGGTTAACAAACTATGGCTCAATGGCTGAAGTCTACTGAGGCTCATTTTTGTATGCCCACCAGATAAAAATGGATTTCACATTTCAAAATACTTATACAGAACCCAAAACTAAACTAAAAAGAAAAACAGAACAAAACAAGAATATGCAACAGACTACACAGCAGTCCTTGAAACTTACAATATTTGCTAGTTGCTCTTTGCAGAGAAAGATTGTAAGTTTTAGGATTAAAGGAAGAAACATTCTTGAACATAACTGGCACACTGAGCTTAACACACAGGGAACGCAGAAAAAGTAGAGTTTCATTCCCCAAACAGGGAAATTCCTGGGAGCAATTTAGTTGCATGAAAGGGCATAAATGAATTCAGTAGTTGGGGCAAAATTTGTAAGATTTGTAGACTGTGATTATTATTATTTGGCCTTCCCTCCATATTAGTGTGCTAGGGTTGCCACGACCTGTTTAGTGGCTTAGATAACAGAAATGTATTTTCTCATAGTACTATAGTCTAGAAGTCTGAGAACAAGGGATTGGCACAGATGATTCCTCCTGAGGCCTCTGCCCTGGGCTGGCTGAAGGCTGCTTTCTCCCTGTCCTCCCACGGCCTTTCTTCTCCCTGGTGTCCTTTTGTCTCTTCTTATATGCATACTGCCCAGGATAGATTAGGTTTCACCCTAATGGCCTCATTTTACCTTGCATATTCAAATGTCTTATCTTCAAATATAGTCACATTCTCAGGTACTGGGGGCTATGGCTTCAGCACAGAAATTTGGAGAGGACACAATTTAGCTAAAATTCTCTCCATAAGTTACATAAGATATTAAAATTTACCAATTCTAATGTCTTTATTTAGAAAAAGTAACCCTTAGGCACAAAGAAATGCTATGATTGTCCAACAGTGAGGCAAGACTAGTCCTATTTTAGGGAATTTTTAAGTGGCAGGCATCTGGACCTTTCCCAAGATGAAATATTAACTGCAGAAATATTAACTACACCCCACAAAGGCCTACGCCCCTCCTATTTCCCAGCTTTGTGCTCACAGGCAGGGTCACAAGACTTGATTGAGCCAATGAGCTGTGAGAGGAAGCAATGCCCTCCTCAAAGAGCACTCAGGGCTGGTGGAACACTCTCTTTGAAGCTTCATGCTAATGTGGATGGAGCCACAAGCCGGAAGCAGCCTGGATCCCTGAGTTACAGAGTTAACAAGCCTCAGAAAACCATGTAGAAAACAAATTTTTATTGGTAAGTTCACAATTTGTTGAATGTGTTGTGAAAGCAAAGTCTGATGTAATACAATGGTTGCCAATGAAAGGGGTCATGGCTTAAACCTGCCATGAATGCGCTGTCTAGTTTCCGAGGAGCCCTATTGCCTATATAGGACTTCAACAGCCCTTTTCCAGGTGGCTGTGATCACAGGTCTAGAGAGCATACGTTTTCGCTATAGTACAGAACTTAAATATAAGTCAAAGCCTTTGCTTTTCCAGATGAGAAGGGAATACAAGTAGCGTGGGCCCTTAACTCAGAGCCATTTAATTTTTTACCTGTGAATAGCTCCACGGCCTTGTCCTCTCCACAACGCACCATCTTTTCATTGTAAAGCACGAGATTCCAGTGGATCCGAGAGTTTGCCTAACATCCGGCCATTTTATGTGCGTGGATGTGGCTGCCGAAATGCCCCATTATCTGCGCACTAGCTCAGGCATGTGTACCTGGGGGAGGGGGCTGCCAAGCCTGAGGCGCTTCCGTCTTCTCTGTGAAAGTCCACCCCCGCCCCACCCCCATTCCTCCATGCTCGCAGATGGCAAATTCTAGACCCCACTGTGTGCTATGAAAACCACATCTACAGAGAAGAAGTACGAATATGTACCCCATTTGTCTTTGGAACCAGATGTCTGAAAAGCTTCCATGACAAAAAAAAAAACCTGCCACAAATAATACACTCATTTACTACTCAGGAAACACGCTCCTTTCATTGAAAAGTGATGACATGAAATTGAACCAGCTCCCAGGGTTGCTCTCAATTATTCTCACCGTGCCTGTGGCACGGAAGATCCTACAAAGAAAACAAATACAATAAGAGGCTTCCAGACCTCTGCCCTAAATATATCAGTCTTGCATTCTTTCAGAATTGTCTCACTTTATGAGATGGCTATATGGAAATGATTTAATCTAGCAAAACCCAATGCCTTTTGGTAGCTAAAGTAGATAACAAGGCAATCCAAAGGTTGCTGCTTGCTTAGGAGATCAACTGAGGAAGAGAATCCAGAAAGAAATCTGTCTCTCTCCAGGTTTGACCTTTACCGGTGGGTGCTGGAAAGAGCGTGATGTTCAAGTTTTGACACAATTAGAACAGTTATACACAAAATTGTGCAGAATCTCAAGAAGTCACATAATTTTGAGACTAACTTAAGAAATGCAAAGACTGGGCCCTCGCAGGAACCTCAGAAATACCCGTTGCAATGACAGCTTTATTGCTGTCAGCTTTTCCCTCTGACCATGGTGGCCACTGATTTCTCTGAGTTCTTAAGGACACGCTCCAGACCGGCTCTGGTGCCAGCTCATGCAGGACTCTGGGGTGTCCTTAAGCTCCTGGGAGTCCCAAGTCTCTCTGTGTCAAAAAGGCTGGGCTTGGACAAGAGACTATCAGGTTCCTGCCTGCTCAAAAATGTTGTGATTCTTACAACAAAACATCAAAACTAGATACTTGTTTTTTTATCTCCCCAACCAAACTTCGGAGGGAGCTTTGGACAGTGAGAAAAAGCAGTCCCTCTACTTTCTAGCCACGCCAGTCTCTAAGCTTTCATTTCCTGCTCTGAAAGCCGCATGGTTGAAACAAGGTAGCACGTATGGAAATCATTTTGTGAACAGTTCGTGAAGTGACAACTCAGCCAAACAGCTCATCTACCTCGCCCCACTCTACAATCTCACTCTACCGTCCCTCATCTAGACCTGAAACAAGGACAATAGCCTGACATCATCCTTCATGTGACATGTCCGAGTCACCATAGAAATCTTGAGCTCTTAAAAATAAAAAGTGCTGAGTCACCTTGAACTGCCATTTGCAGTGTGTCTGATGTCTTGTGCAGACAGACCTGTTGCGGGTGAAATGGCCAGGGATGCCAGTGTGGAATATACTCTCAAATACTGCACAGCTCAATTCCCACTCACATCTGATTTGTCACTGGGCCAAGAACTTATGCAGTTGACTGCTCTCTTTACAGTGCATGTGATATTTTCAGATTTATCAGCAAATAAAGAAACAATCATAGTGAGGAAAAAGTGTATTTCACAGTCATTATAAAAGTACATATATTTAATAATGGTGACATAAATATGGTCCTTATCTATGACCAAATCATACAATTAAAAGGGACTTTTCCTCCTGGACTTTGCCCCATGGCAGTTGGGTCATTTCCATCAGGAGCTGCAGGCTGACTGGAATCACAGGCACAGACAAACTGAGGGACAGTCATGAGTCAGACAACACACTCTGTACTTACCAAAGGGATAGTCAAGTTTTCCATATAAATATAATAAAATAATAAAGAATTTAACATTTTTTTCTTTCACTCAGTTTCATAGATTTCTTAGGTGCTTGCACACACCAAAAATACAGCTCATTCCCTCTTCTCTCACTGGTTCAGAGTAAACCTGAGCTCCGAGTTCATGTTGCCAATGGCAACCCAGTGGCTGGTGGTACCACATCTGCAGCTGCTCTCGAAGAATGATCAACATGTTCTCTACCAGCTAATAGCAACACGGAAACACGCAGGTTGGCGAGGAAAGTAAAATGCATGAGAAAAGACACAAGGGTCGACAGAAAGTTCACAGTGCACAGGTATGCATTTTCCCAGCCTGCTCAGAGGGGTAGTTATAGGCGGAAGCCATCCTCACCAAAGGATTCTCTACCCACTGAAAATCAAGCATGTCGTGTAAAGGGAGAGAGGATCTACTGGATGATTCTTTTCTTTTCTCTGCTTAAAAAACTCTATTTGCAGTGTAAAGTTTAGAACTTGCTTTGAAACTACACAAAGGAATCATAACAACAATCAGGAGACCGATGTCCTCCTAACGTGGCCAGGAGGTGGGGGTGACCCCTGTCCGAGGGGTTGAGCAGCCCCAGGTCTTGCCAGCACGGCTGGGTAGCTTCTGCAGCTGACTAGAGCTCCGGTCTCTCCTCTCTGAATCAGAGGTGGGAAGGGCCCAGGGATGTCTCTGCGGGCAGAGGGCTCCCTGCCAGGGAGATGAAGGCTGGCTTGCCATTCTCAAGGGACCCGGCCACTTTGGAATCAGTGGACTGAGGAGTGGCCGCAGTGGTAGTCTCTGGTCACATCTACACTAGTCAAAAGTTGGAACTTCCTAGAATGGTGCTCATGCTTGTTATGCCAGCTACTCGGTATGCTGAGGCTAAAGAACAGCAAGTTCAAAGGTAGCCTGGGCGACTTACTGAGACTTTGTCTCCCAATAAAAAAGTAAAAAGGGCTGATGATGTGGCACAGCACTTGAGCACTTTCTTAGCCCTGGGTTCAATCTCTAGTACCATGGGGCGGAGGGCGGGGAGGTATAGTTGAAGATTCTAGGCCATTCTGTAACTCATCTCCTCAACTAACTGCTATCCATCCTGGGCCATCTAAGTCCATTGATTTCAAAGTGTGCCAATTTTTTCCCTTCTTGCAATTCTGCCCATGACCAAAGGCCAGGCCCCAGGCCTTCTGTAGAGAAAGCACCCATCAGGCTCCAGCTGGATGCAACCAGACAACACCAGAGTCCACAAAACACACACACAGGGACAGCACAGTCACAGAAGTGGAGACACATCTTTGGTTCAATCCTTGGCAAAAGGTGTGAAGACAGAACACAGACTGAAATCCTGTTACGGGGGTGCTGCTTTCCTGGAGGAAGTGTCCCATACTGAACATGTTCCCTGCCCCGCAAGCCTGTTCATAGTTCACAGCGGATGAGCTGAGCTCTGAATCACACTCCTCTCCTGGGCAGTGTGAAAACTGCCTGGCACAGAGGTATTGTTGCTTTCCTGCCACCCAAATCCCGCTGTAACGTTCTTTCTCTCTTTGTAAAGAGCCAGTTATATTCCACGCCTTCTGCAAGCATGATGGCTCTGTTGGTATAGCAGGATGAGCACAGTGGGGCTGGGATCCTGCCCCTCCTGCAGGCCACTGTGGTCCAATGCTGTTAAAAACCACCTGAGCCAGCTTTTCTGCCCTCTGGGCTATATCCTCGCCTGCAAACATGAATTTGGTGAGACTGCTTTTCATCTCTCCAGTTGGATTTTGAAAATCATGTTATTTCAATTTAATGACACCCAATAAAGAAAAAAATTTCTTTGGACAAGGTCATTCAACCATCAGCAATTCCCTACCACCACCACCACCACCAAAATCATTCTTGGGACAGGTGTTTCCTTTAGCTGTTTTCTTCCATCTGAGTCCAGACTGTTCCATCTTTAGTCTGAGAACCTGCTCCATGTTCCTCTCTGGTTCCTGGGGCCCAGTATTCCAGGTCATTGCTCCTAACCAGCTGCAGAAATATGCTGTTAGTTACCAAGATAAAAGCCGCTTCACTCCAAAGGAAACTGTGGCCTCAATGGACAGACCTTGGATGCCGTTGGTCCCTCAGAGGTTGAGACCGACTGCTGAGCAGAGAGCAGTTGCTGAGAGGGGTGCACACATGGCACAGAGGGAAGAAGATCTGTAACAGTCTGGATCAGTCTAGTCTGATGCATGGTTTTCAGCCCCGAGCCCAGTAGTATGAGACAGAAGAGGGCTTGGTGAGTGGGAGGAAGGAAGGATGGTCTGAGACTGGCATCCGCTGCCCCGTAGCCAGCCCTCCTTGTGATTTCCAGCATCTTGGGAGTCCCTAGGTAAGGTTGGGATGTGCAGGCCTTGGGTGTGTGGGTTTGGGCTGCTCTGTGGTCGGGAAGTCACGTGACAGGCATAGAAGAGGTCTTTGTTCATACTCTGACAGATGTGTGGAGCTCTGTTCTGTTGCTTTCCTCCCAGAGACCCAGAATCCTGCTGGTCCAGGTTAACACTGGCCCTTGACCCCCTCAGCCAGGTCAAAGGCGAGGCTGCTGGGGGCTGGGGGCTGCAGTGGGGGCATGCTGGCCTCCAGGGGCCTCTCCGTGGAGGGCTTCAGGCTCTGGTGGCGCTTCCGCAGCATCTGTCCAATGCCCATCATGGGGAACCTGCCCCGGCTCTTGACACAGTTGGGGCTCCCCAGTGGCTGTGTGGGGCCACTGCCTGGAACTGGAGGTAGAGAACACGCTTCTTCCTCTTTGGGGGGGCTGTTCTTATCTTCGGGAGCAAAAGAGATCAGGGTGGGATGCAAAGGAGTTTGGAGAGGTGATGTGCTCCCGGACAGCAGCCCTGGGGACAGTGTCCTCTCATTGGAATTCCTGCAAGCCAAGCTTACTGGGGAGTTCAGGATCCGGTAGCGATGGGATGGGGACAGGAGGTCTATGTGGTCATCGCGATCGACAGACTCGAAGGAGCGCACCATGTCCAGCATCAGGGGGTCTTCCTTGGGGGTGATGCTGGTGTTCCCAGGCCCTTGCTGATGGGACTCCAGTTTCTTAAGGGTCCTGGGGGTCCTGGGAGGTGGGACAGGGATAAATTCCATGGAGGAAGAGGCCACACAATTGGAATCGGAGGTCTTACGGAAAATACTGCGGCACCCGAAGGAATCTGCATATTCAGAAAACAAACAACATCGTGACAGCCACAGAAACAGTGTCCAGGGCCCTCCCCTCCCAGGGCAGGCCAACAGCTTGGCTGAGTCAGTGACCCTTGGGTGGCAGGAGGAGGCGGGAAACAAGTGGCTTAGCTACTGTCCAGAGACAGCTGCAGCATCCGGTCACCCCACAGAGGCCCAACAGTCTTTCTAGGGTGGAGGGGACAAGAGGCCCCAGATTAATACAGACTTCTTGTTTGGCTACTCTAAAACTCTAAACCCTGCCAAATGGGCTTTGAATAAAAATGCGCATGCACTCCATGGGACATCCATAAAACTTCTGGAGGGGTACAGAGCCTGACTCCCTGAACCCCTAAAACTCTGTTCATCTGACCCAGGGAAGACTTTTTCTTACATATCCCCACTGCCCAATGTATCATAGTACGAATATGTAGCAGAAAATCTATCAACTATTTATAAGTGTACAGCGGTGTTAAGTATATTCGCTGTGTTGTACCATCTCCACAGCTATTTGCCCCGTGCTCATCTAATACTCTGTGCCTGCTAAGCACCAACTCCCTGCTTCTCCTCGCCTGACCCCCTTGGCAGCCACCGTTCCACTTTCTGCCTCCGTGAATCTGAATGCTCTGTACAAGCAGAATCACACGGTGTTGCCGTGCTGTGACTGGCTCATTTTGCTTAGCACAGTGTGCCCAGGTTCATCCTGTCAGGATTTCTCTCCCTAGCAAGGCTCCCTCATGGCTTTGATCTTGAGGGATCCAGATCCAGTTCTCAACAGGATGGTTGGGAACTACAGTTCAGGTAACTGGCCAGTCCACATGGTTTCCATCTCTGGGGTGGGCAGAGACTGGAATCCAGGTTTGCAAACTGTGCCAGTAGAGGGGGGAAACCCCTACAGATTTGGAACGGAGGAAAATAAAGCCAAATTCATGCAGAATAAGCTCTGTCTTAAATTATTTTTTCTGTGTAACATTTTTATAGGTTCCGTAGGAGCCCAGCTGCAGGAGCAAGCTGCTGCCCACTGGGAGTGGTTTGGGGAGCAACGGAGGGTACCAGGACTCCTCCTTGCCTACATAAATAAACACAGACACCAAAACAAACCTCCTCCTCAGGCAGTTCAAATGCCTGAAATTCATCATCATAAAAAAGCCAAGTTTTGTTAATGGCTAATGTCCCAATATTTGGTCAGCACACAGTCACTTTCCTACAAGGTCCACTGCATGCTCCACACTAGGGAGGCAGGATGTTTTGCACAATATAGGAACAGTGGCCACTGGCTGGGAGTCCTGCCAAGTGCTCAGCAAACCTGAGTTACCCCTAGATGGGCAATGGCTTTCTTTGAACCTTTGTTCTTCATATTTAAAACAAAGGGATTGGATGCTTTTACTCGACAATGCCCTCAGTGACAAGAACTTCTTCCCTGCCTCATGGTTGTATGGCTCCCTGTCCTTCCCTTGGTGTTTCTTCTGTGTGTGCTAAACCCATGCCCGGTGAGCTCCCCTCTACTTCAGTGCTCATTCCAGAGCAGGGAGACTCACATTCATCAGCTGTCTACCATGTACTAGATTCCAAATCACATGGTGAAACTTCATGCCTATCTTATTTCATCCACCCAACATTTCCAACAGGCAGGAGCTATTACAAGTAAGGGAACCAACAGAGACTATTGTCTACAGCAAGTGGTACAGCTGGGATCTGAACTTGGCTCTGCATGCCCTACCCTGACCCAGAGCCCAAACTCGGTCACAACTCAATGCCTTACCAGGCCACTTTTCTGGGCAGGACTCCAAAGAAACCAAATCCAATCTGTACTTGTATCTACAACTCTCACTCTGCTCCTGAAACCAATTTCTATTTCTGCACTGTGGTCTCTACCCCTGCAACACCATGCATCCATCTTGGGCTCCAGAAAACTGTGTCTCAGTTTCAGATCCTACACCCAATCTTCATTCCTATACCCTGGTCTCTTCTCCTGTAACACCTTATATCCTTACTGTGGCCTACAGTACCATGCACCGTAATCTCTGCTCCCACAGTACAGTGCACCCCAGTTTCTAGTCCCACAGTGCTATATATACCCCGGTATCCACTCCCAAGGTGCCATAACCCCGTTTCTGCTCTACAATATTGCGTACTCCAACCTCCCCTCCCATAATGCTTTGTGCAGGTAGCTAATACCACACAGCATGGCTGGCCCTAGACAGTTCTCCCATCACTACAGATATGTGATCACAGCTTTGCCTCTGCTCTGCTTTCCTGCCCAGCACTCCCTGGTGGGGGGTGCATAGCTCTGTAAGGGGTGAATGCCCATCAAGGACCCCAGGGCTGACTCGCCTTTGTCAGGGAAGCCAGGCTTGGAGGCCTTCCGGTCCTTCAGCAGGGCTTTGGTGTTATGAATCTGTGTGATGAGTGAGGCTGAGGAGGGCTGCTTGTGCGAAGGCAGGTTCTTGTCCAACTTCTTGGAAAAGGGTCGATGAAGAAAATCCCCTTTTTTCTCTTGCTCTTTGGGCTTTTTGTCCTTCAAATCACAAGTAAACACACACATTTAGACACACCTGAGAATACATAATGAGATTCCACTTCAAAAAGTCATCCAATGATGCACCCCTGTAATCCCAGCACTCTGGAGGCTGAGGCAGGAGGATCATTGTGAGTTGGAGTCCAGCCTGAACTGCATAGTGAAACCCTGTCTCCAAAAAAAAGACAAAAAATCATCCAAACAGATAGAGAATCTCCAGCTGTTGAATCCTCGGTGCAGCTGAGCGTTGACTGAGGGGAGAGCAGAGGACCCGGCATCACTGTCCCTAGCACGGCCTTGTGTAAGGTAAGTTGATGTGAGCAAGGTCACCCTGCAAGGCCATTTATTCCTGAACAAGCTGAGCGAACTCAAGTAAAGCAGACCAAGACTCAGCCACAAAGAAGGAAACCTGTGAGTCATTTGGAAGAAAATGGAGGTACCCTGAGGCCGTAATGCTAAGTGAAACACATCAGACACAGAAGGTTAAACAGCCCGTGAGAAGCCCAATATTTAATTAATTTAGAGAAAAGCATAAAAGATACCTGGGTGGTTGACTCTGTGGAGATGGGAAGAGGATATGGTGATAGGGGGCGACGGGAGGGCAGCGAGGGGAGAGGAAGTCCATAGGGTCAAGATGTGATGTATGTGGGCACCAACTCCCCATGATGGACATAATAATTATGTCTCACAAACACGTACTAATAAAACAAAAGAAACTAAAAGGAATGACTTCTGGAGGCTTCTAGGTGATCAAAAATAGGTGAATGCTTAAACTTTTAAGATTTACGATAGTAAAAGACACATTGCCATCAACCCCCCTCAAAATGCTCCCCTTCACTTTGAACACCCTGATCCCACCATTCTCATCACTTCCAAAGCAGTTCTGCAAGTCCTCTTTCATGAATGTCTCTAGCTGTGCTGTCGTGGCTTCTTTGGTGTCTTGAATCAGCTCAAAATGTTTACCTTTCATAGTCATCTTGACTTGGGGGAAGAGCCAAAATGCACATAGCGCAGATCCAGTAAATAAGGTGAGTAAGGACACAAGGTAATGCTTTCATTTGACAGAGATTGCTGGAATGCTTTGAAGTGACCCAGAACACTAAGGCAGCCATGAGAAGACAGGAACAAAGCCTTCCAGAACCACACCAGAAAATGACAGGGATAGCAGGATACGTGCGTTTGAAATGAGGAGGAGTATCTTGGGGGGATTCATGACAATGTGTCTTTTACTGTAAGAGATCATTTTAATGTAAATATTCATGGGGTTTTTGATCACACATTTGTGGTGTCTCAAAGTTCCACCCACAATAATGACTTTGCAGCTTGAGATGTAGCTGCTTGCATGTTATCATCGTGAAGCCAAGGAATTGTCCAATACAACTGGGCAAAGCCACTGAGCCCTGAGCAGTCCTCTGGACCTTCCCACCTTCTGTGCATAGAAGCATGTGCTTGAGGACCAAAAACTCGCATATGTGCAGCCTGTTTGCTAAAGGCCTTGCCTGTGTGGACTGGCTTGTGATCCCTCTGATGGGAGTGAACTTGATTCTCTGAAATATCTTCAACCCTATAGCCTCTGGCATAAATCCAGGGACTTAGAGACCACATAACAAATAGTTACTGAAACCTTAAAGAAAAAAAGAAGGCCACTGGAAACGGAACTGAATTCAAATTAGTTGAGTTCAAGTTTTTAGGAAGGGTGACGCCATTAAGTTCTTTTCTTGGCCCTTAAGACTGTGCTTGATGTTTACTGGGAAACACAGGCAATCGCATCTCTGACCTTGCCCTGGTTGAGGAAAGAAGACAGATTTCTACATTTTTGCCTTCAACTTGAAGAGCATTTGCAATTCAAGAGAGCTCATCTATTTTTCATGTATGTTTCTGAAAAGCTTCTCAAGGAGACACATCTTTGCACTTTTACAACAGTGCCCTTTCTGATGAGGGTGTTCAATGCCATTGCTGAGCGGGGCTCGATTTGTCTGGGTTTTGATTGGAGGAAACTAACAGGGAGGAAATGGAAATTGGGGAAGGATGCAGGGACTTCAGAGGCATCTTGAGAGGCTGCAATTCCCTGGGCCCACGCCTTAGCCAAAGTGTCTCGTCCCCAGTGGGGATGGAATGAGCACCTGAAGGGCCATCATCTGCCACGAGGAGGCCCATGCAGCAGTAGAGCAGGTATGTAATGAGGTGGATTCTGTTTTCCCCTTTACAGAAGAAGAAAACAGCCTGTGGTGGTTAAATAATTCACCCAGGAGCAGACCGAAAACTCAGATTCTCACAGCCTCGAGCTTGGTACTGTGAACGCTTGATGTGACACAGCCTTCTCAAAGTCTGGATGGAGCCAGGCCATGCCAGCAGGGGGGAGGGAGACCACACAGTGCAGCGGAGGGAGCCCCGCTGTAGCCCTCCAGCTCCTGTGCTATGGAGTGGCTGTGTGCTCCTGGTGGTTTTCTGGTGCTATACTTTGAATGCTTCTCCAAAGTCTGTGTTGAAATTTAACTGCCACCATAATAGTATTAAGAGGTGGGACCTGAAATGGAGCATGGTGCTTCACGCCTGTAGTCCCAGCTCCAGGGGAGGCTGAGGCAAGAGGATCACTTAGGCGAGGAGTTCAAAGCCAGCCTAGACAATGTAGTGAGATTCTGCTTCAAAAACAAAAACAAAACATACTCCAAGAATTAGGACCTTTAAAAGGTGATTAGGTCTTACGGGCTGTACCCTCCAGAAGGGATGAAACCTGTCATCAGGGGAATGTGTTAGTTATCACAGGCGTGGGATCCAAATTAAGGGTGAGTTCAGATAGATTTTCCTCCATCGCTTGGGCGTGTTTCCTAACCAGGTGGTGCCCTGCACCATGTTCTGATATAGTTAGAAGGCCCTTGCCAGATGCTACCATCAAGCTCAGATCTTCTAGCATTCAAAAATATAAGAAATAAAACTCTCTTCTCTATAAATTACCCACTCTCAGGTATTTTGTGAGAGCAGCAGAAAATGGATGAAGACATTAGGATGCTCCAAAGGGGCCCTCTGTGCTCCGGGCCCCCTGGTTAAGGTCAGCAGAGGACAATCAAGAGTCTCCACTACTTTGTGTTCCTTTGTCTCCAGGAGACAGGCACAGGCACTCCCTGTAAGGCAAAGGAGAGCAAGCTTCACACACACACACACACACACACACACACACACACACACACGCACATTAAGTAGGAAAAAACCCCAATGTATTTTTGTTGGTGGGAGGGTAAACTAGTACAACTACTATGGAAATTTGTATGCAGATTCCTTAAAAAACTAGAGCTAGAAATTCCATTTGACCCAGCTATTCCCCTTCTAGGAATCTTCTAGAAAGAGTTAAAGACATCATGTTCCCGTGATACATCCACAGCCATGTTTATGGCAGCACAACTCATGATCTCTAAATCGTGGGAGAGGCCTGTGTGTCCACCAACAGATGATGGGTAAAGAAAATGGGGTATTTACACACAGCAGAATACTACCCTGCCATGAAGAAGGATACACTCAAGTCATCTGTAGAAAAATGGAGGCACTTGGAGACCCTGTGTCCCCAAACCCTCAAAACATCCTCCTATAGGGCACAAGAATCAGTGATTTCATAGTAACCAGTGCCAAGGGACCTGTCAAGAATTCACTCCTGACCACCTCAGAGGACAAGAGAGCCTGGGCTTGTCCATGTAGAGGGTCAACTGCCCAGAAGAAATGTGTTTGTTTATAACCAGCTGATCTTATTGCCTTCCAAGCACATGTGTCTAAACTCAATTGATCACCCAATTATACCTTTTTACTTGCATGGTCTGTTTTCCCCGGAAGAAATTTCCTAGGAAGCAGGATACTCAACTGCTTTATGTAACAGAAAAAGATCTTCTGAGGGACTAATCACACTCTCCTTTGCACAGGTATGCCCCCCACCCAGCAATCCTGCCGTTTGCAGGGACCTGGCTTCCCCTGGTTCTCCCTGGCCAGTGCTCCCAACACCTACACCAGCATCAGGGCTGGCGAGGGAGTTGGAGCTCTCGGCGCTGTGCACATTCTCTGCACCCACAGCACAGTCTTGCATCCTCAAGGCAGATCGGAGAGGGGGCCACACAAGGCCCAGATGCACGCCGCCCACAGTACAGCACTTTGTTCTCTATCAACTGTTTCCGCCCACTGGAAATGTGCATGGACATTTACAAAACTGGGTATTTTGAAAATGTGGCCCCATACAGAATTATCTACCTCCAAACTCTTTCGGTGTCTTGTGTCATTTGATGAAAGAGAAGTAGCCAGGGGGTGCTGGTCCCCTGGGCTACTGGGGAGAAATGCGTGCAGGGGTCAGCAGCCAATGAAAGGAAGAGGCTCGGTTCTTCAGAGATCTGGTCCTTCTCAAACTCTTCCCTGATGGCTGTGCCACTGGGAGTGTGACAGCCCCTGCAGAATGGCTGTAAGTTCCTGCCTGGAGCTCTCAGAACACCACCATGGTAGGAATTGGACATCTAGAATCCACTCCCGGCTCTTTCTGTAACTTGCTGGGTGATCTTGGGCATGTCACTTATTTGTAGTTAACTGTTTCCTTTTCTGTGATCAAAAATGTGGGGTCTTTTTTGGCTCTTTGGAGATAAGCACAAAACTACACTTCCTCTGCTCTATTGTGTGAATAGCAAATGCAGTAATTTAACAGGAAGGGATGCTCTGGGCCTTCCCATCACCCCAGGCCGGAGGAAGACCTGCTGCCCAAGAAACTGGCCTCCCTCACTCCAAATGGGCTGTGGAAAGTGATTCTGGCAACGGAGGAGCCCAGGGGTTTCAGGCCAACAGACCTGTGTTCACGGAGTAACTCCATCAACTCCAACTCACAGAGGGGCTCTCTGGAGTTTGTGAATTGAGCTAATGACTGGGGAGCCTTATGCAGCTGTTTGAAGCATCAGCACCAGGTGCAAAGCACTAACACCTGTGATGGCCCAGCAGCCCACATGCCACTGGCTGGTTAGTCTTGGTTCCTTGCTGCCCATTATATAAGAGAAACCCTGATTTTTGCTGCAGGAAAAAAAAAAAAAAAGCCATGAGTGAATTAATAAAAAGAAAGCCTGCTTCATAAATTAGGCCACTGAGCCAGGAAACCCTGGACTGTTTGTGAGCTCCATCTCTTACCCAGGTAGAAATCAGAAGGCACAGAGAGGAGGTTGGTTATAGCAAGACAACTGAAACAGTCAGCTCAACAAAGAGAGCGCCCACCTGGTCTGAGGGGATTCTGATAAACACACACTCACAGCGGGATTCTGCATGTTTTAACCCAGAATGATGATAGGGGTTTGCAGGCCCTGATCCCTGGGGCAGAGACTGACCAATCCTTGGGATCCTATGCGATAGTGAATTTCATTTGTCAAGTCGGCTAGGACATAGTACCCAGCTGTTTGGTCAAACACCAGTCTAGATGTTCCTATGAAGGTAGTGGTTAGATACTAACATTTAAATCGCAGACATGAAAGAGATTATCCTCCATAATGGGGGTGGGCCCTATCCAATCAACTGAAGGCCTTAACAAAAAGAAAAGAAGAAGGTCTACAGGAAAAACTGCCCCTAATGCCTCTGGACTTGAATTGCAGCATCAACTCTCCTCTAGGTCCCAGGCCTGCTAGCCTGTTCTGCAGACTATGTACCTCCCAGCCCCTAGAATTGGATCAGGTGAACCAACTCAACAAAATAAAGCTCAATGTCCCCCCTTTCCCCAGTATATGTGTAAGAGACAGAGACAGAGACAGAGACAGAGACAGAGACAGAGAGACAGAGAGAGAGGCTGTAGATGTGTCTGCTTCTCTGGCCACCCTGACTTACTCCATCAGAATCCCCAAGTTCTTACCTGCACAGCGTGGAATTCAAAGTCTCTTGTCCAGGTGTCCAAGGAGGCCTGTGAAAAGCACCATTTTTCAACAATTAAGATGCTGCACATGCTGTTTATTCCCTAAACTCTACCCGTACCACTTTTTCCATAGCTCTGACTGAAAATTATTCATCTCAATGTGTATATACACAGAAAAACCAAACCCCTAAATCATAGTGGAAGTAGGCAGCAAATGTCCTGATTTACATGCTGACTAGATTTTCGAGGTACACTTTTTATTAAAGTCTAAGACTCAAAACAGGAATAGTCTAATGAGGAGGAAGCAGCTCCAATTGTGTCTCAAACAGCAAAAACAAGCCTGGTGTGGTGGCGCATGACTGTAATCCTGGCCATTCTAGGAAGGTGAGGCAGAGGATCACAAGTTCAGCCTACCTGGGCAACCTAGCAAGACCCTGTCTCAAAAATTTTAAAAAATTTAAAAAGGGCTGGAGATAGATATAGCTCAGGGCAAAGGTCCTGGGTTCAATTCCCAGTACTACATACAACAACCAGCAAAAATGCCCACAGAAGCAGCACCTAATCAAAAAACAGACTCCAGCTTTTCCGTGCACAAAAAAACTACCATTTTGATTTTCAATAGCATAGACCATTTGACCTGATTCTGAGCTTTATTTCTGAAAGTTGTATTGATTTTTAAATAAGACACAAAGTGAACATTTTAATATTTACCTTTGAACTCATTGTCCGTATTGTGGGTTGGTCCTCTCAAAATTCCTAAATTGAAGTGTTAACCCCCAGGACCTCAGAATTGGACCTTATGTGGAGGTCGAGTGTTTAACAAGGTAATCAGGTTAAAACGAGGTCATTAGGGTGGCCACGAATCCAAAATGCCTGTGTCCTTACAAAAGGCAAAAATGAGCACAGAGAGACAAGCACATGAGAATGCCATGTGAAAGTGAAGGTGGAGGGTGTGGTGAGGTGTCTCTAGGCCAAAGATCGCCAGCAACTACCATTGGCTGAGGAGGAGGCTCTCAGCAGAGTCTGCAGTCCTCAAGCAGAGCCAGCTCTGTCACCACCTGGACCTTGGCTGTCCGGCCTCCAGAACTGTACAACAGTAAACTTGTGCTCAGCTGTGATATTTGTCAGAGCAGCCTGATCAGATGAACCCAGGCTCCCTAATCAAATCTGTGTAATTTTTCTCTGAAAACCCCAATGCTACTTTTCATTTCAGAAAAGACCTCCTGTTTCTTTTTCACATCTTTAATGAACATTACTTTTTAGAAAGACTAACAAAAATGGCTGTGAGTCCCACATGACGTAAATAGCCAGTTAAAAAAATTACTGGGTGCCTCCCCCACCATGGTTCCCAATGTCTTAGGAAGAGGGGTCCCTAGGGCACACACACAGGTGTTTTCAGATGAGATAGCTATCCCACTTTTACAAACTTATTTCCTGCCTTTTATGAGAAGAAGAGTTAGAGAGAGTGATAAGTCTTAAAATCCCATCACTGTAGTCCCAAGAGGGAAGGTTCTAAAACTGAATTCAGTTCATTTGCCCTTATGGAGAAAAAAGGACTAGAATGAATAGGGAATATCAGGCCCTTTGCATGACCAGTTACACGGCTTTGTAACATCTGCGCCACACCCAGCCAGCGGCACGGAACCTGAAGTGTCCCCAGCGACATGTCTCCACCCGCCCTCCATCCCACAGCAAGGCCGCCTCTCCTCCCACCACAAAGGCAACAGGAGTGGACCGATGCTCAGGGCCTGGCCCACGCAGACCTTCCCAGTGCTTCCTCTAACTGGCCCCATTCTGCTTTCTAGGTTCCAACAGAGACAAGTTGGGAAATCTCATAATAGCCCATAATTTAATTAGCAGAAGTCTTGCTGCAGTTTGGAGAAAACAAATGGATCACAGAAAATTGAAGTGTTGCTTGCCCATTAGTGTTCCTATTTAAATCCCAATGGCTCAATACTTTAACAAATGTTTAAAACCTTCACCATGTGTTTTTGGGCCAAGCGAAATAACTGCCAGAGAAAAAGAATCTGAATGAAAGAAGGGACCCTCTCTCCCTTCAGGGCGCTGGCACTTTCAGACACACAGCTGCAAAGGCTGGGTTTGAGGGCTGTGTAGATGAGAGGACAGGTGCACCAGGAAGGTGGCAGGGAGGCCACACACAGGGCATCCCTGCACTGTTTGACACAAATGCAAAGAGGTAAAAGAGCCTAATGCGTGTTTTGTGACTGCCTTTAGTGCAGGGACTGTAAGTGGCCCCTTCCTGCCTTGAGCCATGGCCATGTGGTGATGACAACCCCCAGGCACCCCCTCACTTTAGTCCAGGAGTTGTCCTACCTGCAAGATTCCAACTGTGAACTTGCTTGTCCCAGTTTTATCCATTTTCTGGGACTCAGGAAAGACGCTATGGCTGATTTTTTCATGTGTTCACTTAGCAAATGTTTATGGAACACGTACTATGTGCCTGCTTGGCCTCATGCAGGCTCTAGGACCCTGAGTCAACCCCGGCTCTCACAGAACTCATAGTCCACAGTGAGAGAGAGGTGTTACTCAAACAAACACCACCCAGGCAAACAAGAATCTGCTAACAGGACCATCCCCGTATGCATAACGTGGTATCACACCAGGCTGGAGGGATGGGATCTGGTGGCAAAGGTCAAGGAAAGGCAGGGGTTCCTGAGGAGCGGACCCTGCCTTGGGGTCAGAAGACACGTGGACGGTGACTGAGGGGTGGGGAGAACATTCTGGAAGAGGGAAGAGTGTGTGTACAGCCTCATAAGCAGAGGGAGCAGTGGAAGCTGGGAGTGGGCTGGGCACGGGGCTGCAGCGCGAGGTACGAGAAGCGGTGAGCAGAAGACCACCTGCACTGACGGCCATGGCGTGGACCCTGCCCTCCAAGGCAGGGGAGACTCCTAGGCTTCAAGCAGGGTGGTAGCGCGATGCGAGCAGGGGTTTCCCTGGCTGCTGCGCACAGAAGAGAGGAGAGGAGAGCGCCACTAGGAGAGCAGAGACCACACAGGAGGCCGTGGCGGAGGCGCAGGGGAGGGGCTGGGCCCTGAGGGTGGGCCCAGGAGTGAAGGCAGCAGGACTCAGTGTGGGACTGGCTCTGTGGCTGAAGGAAGGATGAACTCCGCAGACTCCTGGGTTTCTGCTCTGTCCCCTGGGGAGGATGGAGCTGTCACTGAGGATGAGCCAGGGGACAGTTGAGTTCTGGGCAGGCTAGATTTGAGACATCTGCGCTCATGCAAAAGGAGGTCAACAAGGAGTAGGAATTGGCCAGAGGGGTCTGGAGCTCAGGGGAAGCTAAGAGCCTGTGCCGCCCTCCTCTCCCATCTGTGGCATGGAAGCTGTGCCTGGGGCTGGAGGCGCAGCTCTGGCCCGAGACAACACACTCTCCAAAACGCTCATCTCCAAGCTGCCATCCCAGTTACCCAGGGCCAGGCTCAGGAAGGAGGCAGGATCCCATCCCCCACTCTCCACCCTCTCAGCCCTTTGCGTCTGTCCCTGCACGGCCTCATATAGTCACAGGTGGAGCTGTGCGTTGTGACAATTTGCCACAGGACACTAAATTTTATTCTGAAATCGAAGAATGTTGGTGTTTTTCCTCTCAGGTATATTCTAGGTAACATGAACAGACTGACTGGAAAAGCTCTCATCTAGATCTAGAGCTTACCCTGCTCCTCATCTTTCTTTTCTTGATGAGAAGAAGTGTGACTTTCCGCTGTGTTTTGAGTCTTACGTCTAGATGTTCCCCCAAAGCCTCATGCAAGTCCTAAGTGGGGCTTTTTCAGAGGTGGCTGGAGCAAGAGTGTGTAACACAGGAATTGACTGATGGTGCAGTGCTAGGCTCAAGGGCACTAGGATTAGGGGTGTGGGTGCTACCCAGGGTGAGTGGCCTGATGCGATAGAAGGAATAGAAACAGCTGTGGTCTCGTTTCTTGTTGCTTTGCTATCTTCTGCCCAACATGAACTGTTTCTCCTCTGTGGTGCCCCTCTGTCAAGCCACCCTGACTTGGAGCCAGCTGACTGTGGACTGAAATCTTTACAAACTGTGAGCTCAGTAAACCTTTCCCCTTTTAACTTTGGGTGTTGGGTATTTTGTCTCAGCAACAAGAAAAAAATAACTAAGATAGCATCCTTCCATGGAAGCTCTGTTCTTCCTTCCCTCCAGCACCACTGACGAAGAGGCTGATGTTCACTGACTTCCCCTCTCTTCTTCCCACTCCCCCCACCCACACCTCCTCCACTTCCATAGCGCAGGTCACCCTAACATCCTCTGGACAGCTAACTGCTCAGCTAACTCTGTTGAGTTTTGCATGTACCTTTCTCTCCGTTTCCATGGTCTCTGTGGCCATTGCTTGCCTGTACATTAGCCGGTTTTTCTCCTCTGTCCCCAGGCTCTGTCTAGAATGGGCAGCCATGCATCACACCTCTGGCCTCAAGTTTGAGGCTGGCCCCTTTCCTGAGTTCCAATCATGTTCACTCTCAGTATCATGCATTCAAGGTCACAGGGTTCCCATACGGGGCTAAATAAGTGAACTCTGGAGTGAATACTTCTCCAGAAAAGCGCAGGACTTGTGCAATCAGGACGAAAACTCTACAGTGGAAAAGGAAAGAAGGAAGGGGCCAAGGCCTGGAGCCAGACCCCTTCCTATCTCTCCTCCCACGAAGGAATTCTTGAGTGTCCTAGCAGAGGACCCTAGGAAAGGCACTCAGGGGACAGGATTGAGGTTCCAGAGAGGGAATAGGAATGGTTCCCCGGAAAAATCACTAAGAAAGGAGACCCCAACTGACCAAGATGTTCAGGAAGCCCTGTACTGCTGCCCTGAATCTGGAGTTCAGAGACACAGTCTCCTCACTCACACGGATCTGGAGTCCAGAGCTGTGACAGTTTGCCACAAGACACTAAGTTTTATTCTGAAATGAAAGAACATCAGTGTTTTTCTCTTGGGTATGTTCTAGGTAACATGAACTCCCTGACTAGAGAAGCTTGCTTTCATCTGGAACTTTCCCTGGTTTCACCTGGAACTTACCCTGCTCCTCCTCTTACTTGCTCTTTGCAATGACAAGAAGCACAACTTTCAGCTGTATTTTAAGCACACTGTTTTTATCTGAGCTCTGACAAGGGCTTCCCACCTCAGCTGCTCCCTGGACTCATCCAGAGAGCTTTAGAAAATACTGACCCCCACGTCCTGCCCCTGGGAACACATGCAATTGGTCTGTAGTGCAGCCTGGGTATGCAGGTGTATAAATGCTCTGAGTGCCTCTCTGGAGCCACAGTGAGAACTGTGGTTTGGAGACAGTGCCTTGGATGCAAACCAGTTCTCAAGGGCTTGATAACAAGTATATCCATGGGTGCTGCCACATCCCACAGTGACTAGCTTCCTCCCCTAAGGGGAAATCTATTTTTTGGTATGCATCTATTGGGGAATGAACCCAGGACCTTCATGTAAGCTACATTCCCAGGCCCTTTTATTACTTTGTAATTTGAGATGGTCTCTCTAAGTCACTAAATTGCCTGGGCTAGGCTCAAACTTGTGATCCTCCTGCCTCAGCCTCCCAACATGCCAGCATTAAAAGCATGAGGCACCACACATGGCAAACTGAGTCTTCTTACTCCAAAGTTTGTTTCAGGTTCACTTACCTCATAGGGCTCCTTGATGGCCCTGCACTTTTCTATCTGGTAGAGCTGGGTCTTGTAGCAGACACTGTCCTGGATATCAGATTTCTACCAGAGGAGCGGGGAAAGAAAGGCATGGCTTAAGGCTTGGAAATAGAAACACACATTAAAGCAGTTATTAATTTTTAAACCAGTGCTTGGCTGAGGAAGTGTGAAAGATGGGTGGCAAGCCAAGCAATTGCAGTGTGAAGTCTTATTCCAGCATGCAGCTATGTGTGAGCCCTGGGCCCAGAGCCAGGCAGGCTACTCCATCACAGCCGTTCCCAGCAAAGGGGCAGGTGACCTTCAGTGGCCACTGGCCCCTGCTGGCCTCCAGTCCTTTCATCGGTGTGACAGAACGACTCTACGATGGCAAAGCAGAAACCAAATAGGCAAGCTGGAAAGAATAACTTATTTTGTTGAGTCACTAAATAGGACAAAGATCTTGCTTATTTATTTTAAAATAGGAGGCACCCACATCCCACAAGGAAAGCCACAGCACTCCGTAACATGGCTGGAAGAAATCAACAAATAGTTAATGAGTACCCTGGTAGGTTCTCCAACTTAAATTACGTTTCTTGGTTTTATAAAAGAAACTAAGAAAGAAGGGAAGAGATGGCAAATGACTACAGTGCAGTGTTTTACTTTTTAGTTCACTAGATTGGATTCCAAAATTATACATGGGTTATGAGTAATTGGCTGATAAGATTAATAACAAGGACAGAGCATCCAGTTCAATTAAATTAGCCATGTCTGGAAATTACTGAGCAGACAGCTGTAGTCTGTGGGGATTAATTCACTCTAGTTTAGAAACAGCTACTGGCCTAGACTGTGCATTCTCAGACCAGGTAGATGCTACGGCTGAAGAGCTCAGTGTAAAACAGGTACAATGAGAAAAAACTTTCTCTGGTTCAAACCATGTCAACTGAGTCTCTAAGGAATGCTTTCAGGAGATAAAGCTAAGTTCAGCCTTGCAACGCTTCCAACTCTGATGCTAGGCAAAGCAGAGGGCAGACGGCAGGACCCCCAGACAAATGAAGACACAGCCTAAGAGCTTCCAGAGAAACGTCATTCTTGCTTGCGATGAGTGGTACAATTGTCTCAGAAGCTGCAAATGATCAAAACTCGTACCTGTAAATGTGGAAGTAGCCATAGCAAACACCCCTCGGTCTTACTTGGTAAAGCAAACTGGCATGTTCGAATCTGCTAGCCTACTAAGAAAAGTGCCAGGGTCCTTCTGTAATATGTGAAATCCTGAACTTTACATTATGCTCAGTTTCATGAAGACACTTTTACTTTTTGGATGGCATTCATCATTTGGAAGAGAACGTCAATCCTCAGTGTGGTCGCTTCCTTTTCATACCTTGGAACCATTTGATGGCTTCACCTTTACCCTCTCCAGTATGATGGTCTCCAAATGAAACCATCTCAAGCCCTTACAACTTAAAGTGCAGGTGCTCACAACCATATATATACACTATGTATATATATTGTATTGTGTATGTTATATTATACATATTATATGTGTGTATATATTATATATGTGTGTATTATATAAATATATACGTGTATACCACTATACTCATATATCATCCACATTATAAAATATATGATAAAAACAGGAATTTAATGGGATAAGAGATCATCTAGGACATGTGATACTGTGATTTATGTCTGGATGTCCCCCCCCCCCGCAAGCCTCCTGTGCTCACAGCTGGGGACTTGGGGAGGTGATTAGATCACGGGGTGTGATAACCATCCGTGGATCAGCCCACTGAGGGGTCCACAGCTGAAGGCGACGTTGGGGGTGAGTCCTGGTCTGAGGAGGTGGTCCCTGGGGGCGTGGCCTGGGAGGGTCACTTCCTCCTTTCTCCCTCGTTCTCTCTCCGCTTCCTGCTGCTGTGCCTTGAGCGAGCCTCCTCCGCTACATCCCTCTGCCGTGCCACCCTGCCTCAGAGCCAGCCGCCCACAGACGAACAACCTCTACAAACTGTGAGCCCAAACGAACCTTCCCTCCTTCTGAGTGAGGCCTCCACCAAGCTCGGCCCTTCTGCCTCTCACCATTCTCCTTTCTCCTTTCCTGCCGTGTTGTGACGCAGGCAATAGGGCTCTCCTCAGGGGCCAGAAAGAGAGGCCTGCCTGCGCTTGGACTTTCAGCATCCCAAACTGAACTAAATAAGCCTCTCTTTGTTATAAAGTGCCAAGACTTGGGTATTTTTTAATAGTGACAGCAAATAGAACAATCTATACCGTATGTCCAAAATCATGTCTTTCCGGGTTTGCCACCTCCTGCATAGATTCCCCAATGAGCAACACAATCACAGTGGTATCATCTTTGAAATGCCAAGCTCAAAGCTATGAGCTGGGTGTGGTGGCGCACACCTATAATCCCAGCATTCGGGACGCTGAGGCAGGAGGATCGCAGGAGGATCGTTGTGAGTGTGAGACCAGCCTGGGCTACAAAGTGAGCCCAAGGCCAGCCTGAACTGCATAGCCAGACCCTTCTAAAAAATACGAAAAATAAATAAAAGTAAAAACTCAAAGCTATGAATCTGTCCCCACAGAGTGCTATTCCATTACTGTTTACACTGAGCACTTTTTTTCTCCTTAGTAATTGGCTTTTAATTTTACAAGCTTTTTACTGTGGAGAATGTTGCTTCTCGTGTACATCTTTTCTTTGGTGGCTCACACACACAAAAAAGAAAACGTTCTGTAGCTAATTTCCTGTGGAAGCAAAAATCTAGCAACTACCCCAAGCTGAATCAGCTTGGAAACATCTGTACTTGCATCCAACTGCTTAACAAACCTCCTGTCAAGCTGCTTCACATATTGGGCAAAGTTTTCTAGCCAATATCCTAAATCTATGTCCTAACACTCTGGCCATCTTGTCTCACGGGCATCATTTTAGTCATTTCTGCCGCGACAGGGAGAATACCATTCCCCCAATTGCACATGGATTTTCATCTTTCCGCTCCAACATAGAAACTTAAAAAAAAAAAAAAAGGAAACTGATTGCTTGGTAGACTTTTGGGATATTGGTCTATCATGTGACTTTACACAGCCCTGAAAAAGCCCTGGCAGTTTGTTCTTACACTCTAGATTCCAAGTCTCTTCCTAATAGACACGAAGGCACAGCAGCAGATCACAAGGTGCAATATGGAGAACAGAGTCATGGTTCTCCTTCCTGAATGTGAATTCTTAATCGAATACCAGGTGGGTATCCTGCCAATCCTGACTTCCTGTTAGATCTGTTAGATCCTGTCAAATCACACCCATCCATCTGGGTACATGCATGAGTAATCACGTTCAGAATCCGTGTTGATCTGGATCCAGTGATCTTGGCAGAAGTCTTTTTTAATCACTGTCCTTGGAAAGAGATAGCTCAGCAGCAGAAGCGCCTGCCTCGCATGTGCAAGGTCCTGAGTTCCAGTCCCAGTACCAAAATAAATAAATAAATAGAGAGAAGTGATTTAATCAACACTAGATGCTGAAGCATGTCAACCTCTTTTCCCAGACACATATGAACTTCTTGTGACCAACTGATGAAAGGGACCAACATGTCAGGATACCACTGTCCACCCACATTGTGAGGCTCTCAGCTGCCCCTCACATGTGACATAGCACACTTGGACTCTGTGACTGAGTGAAGGTGCCAGAATCAAGTTACTACAGCTCAATTTCATTCTTGTATTCTGGAGAAGTAAATATAAACCTGCGGTGTCTTTGTGTAATTCATTCTAGGTCACCCCATGGGTAGCAAATCCATAGACCCTCAAGTCCCTTATGGAAAATGGTGCGGTGTTTGCCTATAACCTATGCACATTCTCTTGTATACTTTAAACTCTAAATTGCTTGTAATACCTGATGCAGTGTAAATTCTATGTAACTAGCTGTTATACTGTCACTGTTTAGGGACTAATGACAAGGAAAAAGTGCACACATTCAGTGCAGATGCAATCTAAAGCACATGTAGTCTTGGCCCATTGTGAGTTGACTCCTGCAAATGCAGAACCCTTGGATACTTAGGACTGAGTACAGTGAATTTCTTTCACACCATCCTTTAGAAATAAATGCCTCATAGGCACTGCTCCTCAACTGTTATGACCAGAGATGTCCCTAGTGCCTCCAACATGGGGAACCAAAGAGCCATCAGAGAGCAGAACAAAAATAGGCCACTGAGCTAAAGAGAAATGACCTTGAACCCCTCATAGTTCACCCCAGGGCTGAACTCTGTGGGAGACTTTGAAAAACATCCTGGGTTCAAAGTGCCACCTGAGAAGCAAGTTTTGCTACTCCTTTACCCCACAGTCAAGAAACTCAGCCTCGCATCAGGTGAAATAAGCAGCCTGGATCAAGTGTTGGCAGCTGGGCAGCCTTTGGTATCCTTGGGAGGATTCCGGACAGAAGGTCCTACTTACCCCTGACAAATAGCGCTCGAGTTTCTTATTTAAGAGGAAGTAGATGGCCAGGATGTGGCATGCACGGTTGGAGAGCACAGTGTTGATCACATCACTGTTCTTGAAGCCCAGCTTCTCGGTCATGTGCAGCACCACGCTTGGGCTCAGGTCTTCCAGGGAGATCCTGTGGGGCAGAGAGACAAAGCTGGTCACCTCTCCGCTCCAATGGAAGGGCTCACAATGCAGCTACGCAGGGCTGTCCCATGAGGGTCTCTGTGGAAGTCAGGTTCATTCATTTGCTTGACTTCTTATGACAAAAAGTTTCATATGCACAGAAAAGTTGGAGAGGGGCACAGCAGGAAGCTGGCCCTCTGTTTCCATGGGTGCCTTGCCTGGGTGGTCTAACCAACTTTGGACGGAAATTATTTGAAAAGCATTTTGCATGTGTACTGCACACAGAAAGACTTTTTCTTGTCATTCTCTGAACAACATAGTATAATCACTATTTACATTGTATGAAGTATTATAAGTAATCTAGAAATGATTTAAAATACAGAGGAAGATGTGCATAGGTTATAGTCAAACACCATGCTGCTTTATGTATGGAACTCGAGCATCTGCAGAGTTCTGGCATCTTTGGGAGAATTCTGGAAACAGTTCTGCAGCATGGATACAAGAGGATGACTGCTGATACCACATGTGTACCATCACCTGGACACATCAATGACACTTTGCCATGCTGGTTTCACCCTTTTTTGGCTAAATTATTCTAAATCACAGACATCATGACATTTCACTTCTAAACACTTCAGTGTGCTTTTTTAAAGCCCATGGGCATCCCCTACAGAGTCACAAGACTATCAACACACTGAATAAAATTTTAATAGTCCCTTGACATCATCTAATACCATTACATTCAAATTCTCCAACTGTGCCCCAAATCTCTTCCCAAGTGGACATCCTTTCCATAAAATGTATTTCTTGGCCAAGGGTGGAACACACATTTAGCCTGTCTTTGGGCTGGGAAGGGAAGGCATTCAGGAAGTAATCAGACCATCAGTGGACCTGTGAGGATGCATAAGTTCCTCCATATGGGGTGTCTGCACTCAGCTATAAACTGGGGTGCTCTTAGAGGGAGAAAGGATGAAGCTTGTTCCCAATGGTATCCTGAAAATAAACTCTTTGGGATAAAATGCCAAAGACATACTAGTTATTCATGTATTTACTCATTCATTCATTCATTCATTCACTCACCAAATCCCTGCCACAGGGGAGAGACATTCCAGGGAGAAAGACAATAGAAATCCACTTAGTCCTAAGAGCAGGTAGTATGAGCTGGTATCATTAGCATTCCCATTTTACAGATGAAGAAACTGAAGGTCACAGCAGTGAAATAACGTGCCCAGGATCAGGAAGGCAGGAAGTGGCATCCCTAGACTTAAAAACTGTGCAGCGAGGCTGGAGTCTGGGTGCTAAACCTCTACGCTCACTGCCTTTCCACCAACACATTGAATGGCTCCCAAGAACGAGAGATCAGGGTGAATGTTGCAAGGGGTACAACCAGTAATGGGAGCTCATCATCTGGCAGAATGCTCTGAATCCCCTGAGAGATACAAGTAGGGCATTAGTGAGCAGGGGGCAGTCATGTCTGGATGGACAGCTCCCAAACTACACCGAAGGCTCCCAAGATGTTTCTGATGGAACTGAGAGCCATGACGCCCAGAGAAAGCCCCATAGTGCAACCTGTAACTATAATGAGAAGGACCGAAACTTGCCCCATCCACATGGCCAGCTGAGAGGAGATGAAGGGCTAAGTCTCCTGGCCATCACCCACTGTGTTGGTGTAACCTACATCAGCTCTCCTCCATCAGGCTGGACTAAGTGTGGTCAGAAACACCCACCTACAAGCAATAGTGAAATCAACTTCCTCACTCCTGTTAGTCTCCAAATTACAAGTCTAGCCAACATGTGGGAAGGGGAACAGAATGACTAGTGGTTAAAAGAAAGATATTCATAACATATTTGAAAGCATATGGTTTGCGGATGCAACTCTAGTAGAACACTTGCCATGTACGTTTGAGGTACCGGGTTCTATCCTCCAGCACCAAGAAAAAATTTTAAATAAATAATACAATTATATGAGTTACAGTGACTTACTTGCCAACATGCTTAACACGGGTGCAACTGTTTGGAAATATCTGGTAACACTAGTGCAGGAGTGATAATGGCCCCATCCCTAGCCAATCAGACCACATCTGAAGCTGTACCCTGGGCCAATCCAATTGTGGCCATACTCCCACGGCCCCACCCTCTGTCTGGAGCAGGGGCCTTTAGGGTATGGGAGGGTGTGGGGGGGGCTGGGTGCGGGGGGTGGGCAGGGATAGAGCATTGCAGATAAAAAGAGTGGTCTCCAAAGGGGTGGACATCCCATTTCTGCCTGTATTTATGTTATCTCCAAAGCAAGGAGAGCCCTGCCCAAATGTAGGCAGTCAACCCACTCTTGACAGACGGTAATACATATTTTAAACCCCTTCCAATAAATAATGTATACATATATTTGGTGCTCTCCAATGTCTGTTATGGAATCTGCATTATGTCTGCATGTCCAGATGAAACAGAGAATGGAAAAATGTCCTAGGGCACAAGGTAATAGTTGAACTAAGGACACTCACGTTAGGTCCACTTTTATGCCATTTTGGTCTACTGCTGTCCCGTCTTACCCATGCCCTGCTTTCCACCCACCCACCTCTGCAGCGACCTGGTGGGGGGAGCTGTCCAGACCCCTGCAGGGAGATAGAAAAAAGGAAGCAGGGCCAGCTCTGTAAAAAAACATCTGTGCCCAGATCAGCAAGGCCAGCAGGGCATCCAGAAAACATCTGCTGACTGACTGGCATGAGCATTTATTATAAAAAATTTACTTTTAAAGCTGTTCTCCTCTTGCCTTTTGGACATCAACTCGGAGACTCAAATGACTCCCCAGGAGAAGCCTTTACAGAAGAGCAGTGAGAAGTTTGGGGATTTCATTTTCCTCTCTACTTTTCCAGAAGGCAAAAACATTGGCAACATCTAACATCATTAAATCTCAGCTGTATTAATCAGCCTTGTCGCCGAGACAAGGTACCTGCCGCACACAACGTGAAAGAGGAAAAGGTGTCGTTTGGCTCAGTTTTGGGCGTTTCAGCCAGCGGTCTGTAGGGGAGAGCAGCAGAAACAGCCTGGTGGAGAAACGCGGCTCACATGGGGAAGTCAGACGCAGAGCCAGAGAGAGCCAGAGAGAGCCAGAGAGAGCGAGACACCCTCCCCCATGGCAGGTTCCCTAGCCGGGCCAAATTCTCTGCTTCACCCCAGCTCCTAAGAGCCTGCTTAGGTGTGAGGTCACCAGGGGACCCATGGATGAGGTTAGAGCCTTCGTGATCTACACACCTTCCAGAATTTCTACCTCTGAACACGGGAGACTCCGGGGACCTTTGGATCTAAACCATAACACAGGACTAGGAATGCAGGGAAACTATAAACCATACTGTGTAAAGAAAATATTTCTTTTTTTTTTTTAGTTGAGTGTTCTTTCTCCTTTTATCCATATGCTGGTAAAACCTGTCCCCTAAATTCTCAAAAGTACATTTTTATCTTAAGAGATAAATGTTTTTCAAAATAGTGTCAACAACAGGTACCTCTCGCAACAGTTTAGAACGCTGGTTCCGTCTTAAAAACTGAACGCTGATCTATCCACAGTATAAAACAAGTAACAGGCATTGCAAACAGATGCCAAGATCACCAATGTGGCAAAAGCAGTACAGGAAGGTGAGTTTGAGTGTTAACCCACCAAAGTCTATCTGCAACCCTGGAAAAGCTACAGGGTAAGATGTCACATCACAATTCCCTGTCAGTGGAGTTGTGGCAATAAGGAGGGGCTCACAGTGTTTCTGATACAGCACCACCTCCTCCAAAAGCCATGCTGAGTGGATTGATTATGCTCATTTAGATGGTGATTACATTAGCTTAATGACTCATTTGGCTGCCACCAATGGCCGCCTTTAACAGAAAGCATACCTGCGTGCTGCTATCCGCCGGTAATGAAGCATGGCCCCTCCGCTCTGCTTTCTGTCTCATGTTGGAGATAATATTTCGGGTGTCTGTTTCAGACACTGGCCCAAATTGAGCAGGTGTTGGAAAACAGCAAATCTATTTCCAGGTTCCCTTGGTAACCTAAGTAATCTAGATTTTATCTAAATTACCGCCCAGGAGCCAAATGCTAGAATTCTAGATGGCAACCAAGTGAAACCATCTCCTCTGAGGCTGAGAAGAGTGTAGGTTGGGTCCGGCAGCACAGATCAGGATCTGAGAAGGTCCATCACGCATCCCCTTAAGTTCTTCTAGAACTTCTGCCCCAAGACACAGCCCTGCCGGAGGAGTGGGCACTCTGCTCTGATGGTTTGGTGGGTGTTTCCAGCACTTCCCAGGGATTCTGAAAACAGGACCACAGAGGAAACCCCTTCCCTGCACTTTCAGTGTCCCACCTGCCCTTCAGTCAGTGGTTCTGTGGTCCTCATCCAAGATTGGACAGATGTGCAGGCTTTGCCTTCCTGGGTGAGAAGGAAGAAGCAAGGGGACCCAGTGACACAGTCATGACAGTCAGAGAGCACCACGGGGACCAACCGTGAAATCCTGGGCCTTTAATCTCTTATTCAGGGCTGGGGATATAGCTCAGTGGAATAAGCGCTTGCCTAGCAAGCGCAGGGTCCTGAGTTCGATCCCCAGTACCGCAAAAAAAAAAAAAAAAATCTCTTATTCATTAAACACAATTTGTGTTTTCTCTTGAGGTAAGTGGGAACTTAAAAGTGGTTTTTGCTAAAAGGCGACTCTTTACTTAGGACTACAAATGCCCAATAGGTAAGTAAAGGTAGAACAAGGCTTGACTTTCATGTATAACTCTGGGTCAACTTCTCAGTTCTGCTTATAAGCGTGTTTGTCATTTAAAGGCTGTCAGTCTACCAATGGGCTATGCAAGGGTTATTAACCCAAACTCACCCAGCCTATCTTACTGCCCTTCAAGACTGAGAACACCAGGGTGGGAGATTTCCAGGACTTTCAGCTATGCCCAGAATCTCCACTGCCCTAAACCTATGGTCACCATGCGTCAGCCGAGACTCATGTGACTGAGACTGCCCTTGAGGTCCTGAGGATTGGTCAGCCCCCTGGGAATCAAATTGCCCCTCAAGTTGCAAGGATTCAACTTGAGCTACAAAACCACTGAAATGAGAACCTACTGGCCCCTAGCCCACCTTGGTTCATCCTTAAAAGCTGGCCTCCCGCTTGTGAGTGAGCCAGTCCAAACCCTTGCACTGGAGAGTGCTCTTCCAGCTCATGGTGCACAATTTGCCTTATTTGCTTTGACTTTGCTGATTAGCAGGCTGGCTTCGTCTTTGTCCAAGCTGTGCTTCCCCTTAGTTTCTCTTAATTTAGGGTTTTAGTTTTTTTTTCCTGCAAATGCACGCTTCTTGTTTTAATTTCCATTATCATTAAAGCAAGAGCCCACGCTCGCTGGTAATGCCAGTCTCTCTGCTCTGTAGAAAGCACACCGAGGATCCTCATGCCCTTACTCAGACTGGTTAGCAAAATGCCGAGCAAGTAGGAGAAAAGCACATGGAAGGGGTTCCCTGGGCTCATTTTCAACTCTAGTCTGCACCCAGCCTGATGAAGCATGGCCTCAGGAAAGCCCTGGGCCATTCCCCTCTGTGTGCCCCTCTTGTGTCCCATCACCAGGTCACTAAGGAAAAGCTAACTCCACAAATTCCAGGGAAACCCAGCCTGAATGACTCCTAAATCATTTTCTTCTTGCTTCCAACACTTTAAGGCAGGAGACTTGGGGCCGAAAAAAATGCCACAATGACACAATGCCCAGTGACCAGAGTTTAGGGCAGCTGCAGAAGAGGAGCCCAAGGGCGGTTCAGAAAGAGACATTTTTTTAAAAAAATAGAGTTTAGGACTTTTAATTTGTCCTACAAAATCACTGAAGCAAAAACTGTGATAAGACATTCTGCTTTCCTTTACAAGCCCCCAACGCATACATGCACAATTGCACATGCACACACACACCCTTACGCATACGGACTCAGGACAATACACACAGACACGCACAGCCATACACAGACATGCACACACTCAGGCCACAGTTTCTCTAAGTAGTCCCTTCATGGGAACTGGAAAGTGGTGGCCCTCAGGAAGATGTGGCCCTCATAATAAGGCTTGGCACGGGGATTTCGGCCTCCACTCGCCCTCTGCACAGCTACATGCTTCCTCTCCTGCACTGAGACAGGCCTGAATTACTCAGCGTAGCAGCCAGGCCTGGTCCTGACAGGAAGGAGTCCCTCTGGGTGCACCACGTTACCTGTTGGGATAGGTGACATTACAGGGCACTTTGCCTGTGTAATTCTCATTGAGCCAGCGATTTGCCAGGGCTTGCTGAATGTTTGGCCTCTTCACAGGATCTGGTTCCAGCAGGGAGCGCAGGAAGTTGATGGCCCCTGGAAAACATCAGGTGAAGAAGGAGCCTGTGTTATAGGCTGAACGAGACACCCCCCGCCGAAAACCACAGCGTGTGACCTGCCACCTTGCTGACCCCTAGTCCCCACCTCTGCTGGGGTGATCTGTTCTCTGGGTCTTGGGGCAGAGTTATGATTCAGTGATTCATGGAATGTAAGCATAGCCTCACCTCCCTTCAGACAGGTGAGGTTTCAAATCCCACCTCCTTCTCTGTCTTTTTAAAAAGGAGGTGCTACAGGTGGTAAGAGTTTAAGGTATCTGTTCACGTGATGCAGCTGGCACAGGAGAAAGCAAGAGCCAGCTTGGTCTCCCAATGCTGGACACCTCCCAATACAACCTGCGGTCTCTCCTCATTGCTTAGAAGTGAGCCAAAGAGATGTGTATTTACACACTTGAAGGATGAAAGAAAGTAAAAAGAAAATGCCTGCTGTTGAGATTGGTGGACTCAGATTCAGAAAGAGGTCAGAAGGGTCAAGACAGTCTAATCAGCCTCTCCAAAGTGGCCCTCACCACGGGGCCCCCATGTCTCAGAAGGCCAAGGAGGTGCTTTCTGGTTTGTTTTTTTAAAGCCGCTCTCTGTGTTGCCTGCTCCTTCTCCACGCTCTATAACCTAACTGCTATGCAGCATCTAGCCTGGATGGGGCTGACACTCACCTCGCCAGGCATACGGGCCGATGTGACATCAGAAGCCCAGTGTTAAAATAGTAAGTAGATTATGTATAGTGATTTCAGTCTTCAAATTCTAGTTTTGTGTCCAAAGTTCTGCTGAGTGCCACACTGTAAACCCACAGAAACCTGACGGGCTCCCTCCCAGTGAGCTGGCTTCCGTAACGAAGGGGCTGCTTGGGTGGAATGAAGCCTGTCATCGTTTTTCAGCCTGAAGACTTCACCGAAGTCACATCAGTTATGCTAACATGAAGTCAGGGAAGGATACGCCAAACCACAAAAGCCAGACAGTTCCATGATATGGTTTAGATCTCAAATGTGCCCCCAAAGGCTCGTGTGTTCCGAGGCTGGGCTTTTAGAAGGCCATTAGATCAGGGGATTAATCCATGGAAAGGTTCAGAGAGGAATATGCCAGTAAGAGGTCGGGCCTGATTGGAGCTGGATCCCCTCTCATTAAACATTTCTGGAATATCTGCTATTGACCCTAGCACTAGAGACCAGAAGCCAGTCCATCTCCGTGAAGAACATTTACATCCTTTAAGTTTGTAACAAGGGCAACACTGAATAACATAAAAATATGCATATGACGGTCACAGGCTACAAAACTGTTCAGCAGGAAAATAAGCAGCAGATCCAGATACGAAAAATGAATGCCAGGGATCCCTTCAAAATGAAGAGAGTCTGTCTTGCTTGAGTTCTGGGACCATTCTATTTTCTCATCCTATAATCCTTCTTTTATGGAACGCTATTATACTCCCTTGCAATGTTAAAAAAAAAAACTCTTTTGTGTAGTTTTGTACACGACATCCAATTTCTAACATACCCACTAATAAGCTCCAGAAAATAATCTTACTTTGCTTGGTTGCCAACCTCATCTATCTTTTTCTCCAAAGCTATTTTTCAGTTTTCTAAGAGAATCTTGCTTTGCAAGGAAAAGTCATACAAATTCTCACTGTCACATCAGCTTTCAGTTGTCATTTCTGGACTGTTCTTAAAAGAATGATGGGCCTTTTGTGAACACACTTTCTGCAGGGTGAAAATGAGGCCATCAAAAGAGACGAGAACCAACTCAGGAGAAGAAGCAACCTTTGCTGGGTCCCCAGGACTCCTCCAGCAGGTCCTCTGCAGCTGACGAGAACACAAGAAGGTCAGCAAGCCTTCATGAATGTAGCAGGTAGAAATATAAAAGTATATATAGTCACCATACGAATCACATTGAATACTATAAATTTTACTTACTTGAGGACCTGGTTCAATCCACAGCACCATCAAAAAAACAAAATACTCTAAGTTTTATAGCTGGGTCTCCAAATCAAGCCTTCCTAAACTATTGTTTGATGGTCTGGAAAGCAAAGAGAGTTATAAAAAAAAAATTCCTGTCCTGAGCACCTTATCACCCTTCCCTCAGCACCCCTACACTGTGAGACCCACTTGGATCACAAGGAGGTGCACATGTTGGTCCAAGAGGAAAGATGTGGGCTTTATGAATTACTTGCTTTTTCTTGGCGGTACCTGGGGCTCAAACTCAAGACCTTGTGCTTGCCGAGTAGGCGCTTATTCCACTGAGCTATATCCCCAGCCCCAAGGGCTTTATGAATTGAACTGGCATGCTGTGGAGCTGGGACATTTTCCAAATGACCCTTCCCAGGGACCTGAATGACACTCCCAGGCTACAGCGCAGTTTTTTCATAGTATGATTAGCCAGAGGAGCCAAGGATAAACCGGATGTGCGTTTTTGTTCTATTTTCACAACCAAGTGCTCTACATCTTCACAAACTGCTGATGAGCACAAGTAATTTTAGTTCAAATCTCTGCTGACGAATTTTATTTCTTTGAACGTCATAAGCATTGCATTACCATCCTAAAAGGACCTTGAGGACATCCTTGCAGCTCTTTAAAGTTTTTGTTAGGGTTTTGAAAAATCCCTGTCTCTGAGGCAAAAAGGATTCAAATATTCCCTACCATCCAGCACAGCAACCTGCTGCCCTCCAACCCTTTAACCCCTGGGCCTCCAGTCTGGCCAGGTGCATTAGGATGAGTCACATGGAGTGTGCTGTCACCCTGCTCAACAGAATATGAGCTACACACTCCCGTGGTACAAAGGGTCCTGTGCTTTACTTCCTGAGCTGGCAGCTTTCCCAAATCTGGACCAGCACAGGGAGCACCCAGGTGTTATGTGAAGGCTAAAGGTGACAAAGTCATCAGGCTTCTGCATGCTGCCTGTTGCATGCAAGTGGATTCCACACCCCTGGAGGCTGCTGCTTCCTTACCTCCCAGGCTGGGAATCCCAAGACTGACTGTCCAGCACTTAGGCCTTCTTGGAAACCTTAGCTACCACTGGCTCAACAGTCAGCAACGCTAACACCTTCCTTACAGCTTCATATCAGTGTGTCTGTGAGATACAGTGCTTTTCATCAGAAGTGACTGGAATGTGTTGTAAACGCTGCCACCAAGGCTTGGTGATGAAAGAGTAAACTTCTGAAGAATGTGCAAGCCCTGAGAGGCATTCACTGCTCCGTGATACGTAAGCGCCAAAAACCAGAAAGATAAAATGGCCCAGAAGAGAGAATTGGAAAGGCTCCCAAAGCTTACAGTCTCCAACTATGTGGCAGAAACAAGGGGGGCTTCTTTGAAAGCATGTTTCATGAATTCACAAGGGAAATGATACTGTATTTTCTTCAACTCAAATTTGGTGAAAATTATTCAAAGCGACTATAACAAGAGTACTAGGACCTAATAGATGGGGCCGTTACAAATACAAGTGGCTCATCACACTGATAAAAATGCGTGTTCATGACACACAATAAAACTGACATCTCTTCTATTTGGATTGACATCGTCCAAAACTTAAAGACAGTAGATAATGTCCTTAAACTGGGAGGGGGCACACTGTGCTCAGTGAAATAAGGAAGGGAGAGAGTACCACAGTACAATAGAAAAATCTCTTTTCACTCAGTCAGACTTAATCCTTCTGAGAGTCAGTTTCCTCACTGGTAAATAGGAAATAATGACATTTCTCTTGCAAGGTTATGTGAAAACAAGATTAACATTTAAAAAAAACAAGATTAACATTTAACATTTAAACCACGTACCCACAGTCATTCAAGAAATGTATTACAGCAGTATTTATGGATGTAAGTGGATGATACCAGAAAAAAATATAAAGGTGGACCGCGCTAGTTAGAAAGAGGAGAAAATAAACTTGGTAAGTACATGGCGCCATGAACACCAGGGGCAGTCAGAAGGGCAGCAGCTGATCTTCAAACCTGAAGTCACTCAGTTTATAAATAAGATTCAACATCTTGGGCTACGTGTGCAACTCATGAGGAGCTCTGGGCCCTACACTGGACCAGTTCTCAATCCTGAGTGCTCAGATGACTCCATCGGCCACCTTCCCAGGCCACACACACTTTAACACCAGAGTCAGCAGCCTGGATTCCCTGAGCACTGATCATGTGCAAACACTACGCTTGACATCTGGCACAAAGGAATAAAGCCTAGTTAAAAAGAGATGTTTATATACCCCGGAAGGAAAACAATGGGGGGACACCAGACTCCCGAGTTGGAAAATCAGAGCTAGAAATGCAATTGATGATTGAAAAGTCAAAACAAGCACACAGTATAAGGCCATTGTCAAAGCTCTCTGCTCAAAGCAGAAGCATGTGAAGTTAGACCCTACTCCTGTGATACTCAGATTACATGGAACATTTTTAACATCCCTTTTCTGCAATGATATTTGGACTGAACTGTAACATTTTAAGTCACATATTTTTTACCTCTTTAGGGATCAAATTAATTTTCCCAGTCAAAGAACACTTAGATCTCGATGTGCTAAGGCTGAGTGAGATGCCTGGGAGTAAAACCGTGGACTAGTTCTGAAGTAATGAGAATGCCTTGCTTGTATTAGTCACCACCATGCCCTTGCCTGGCCACCCAGCTCAGGCCTGTGTTGAAGTAAGGATGAGTTCTTGCTCCTCTTATAGGCTGTGTGTGGTTCATGCTAATGCTGTTCACAATATGTCTGGCTTTTGTGCTAGGGTTGCACTGCCTTCTCCCAATACTAGAGTGAGCCATGTTCCATGTTTCAGAAGCTTGAAGGTATGAGTGGAAGGAGATTTCATGCTGGTGGAAGACACTTTCTCTTTTGCTCATTCCCTTTACATGGATCAGCGATATTGAAAATGAAGGAAGCATCAGCCTAGAGCCTTAAGAGAGGCAGAACTCTTCACTCCTTGACCCAACTCACCACAGATACATGAGTGAGCATAAATCTTTGTACTCTCAAGGCACTAAGAACTGGAGGCTGATTACTACTGTTGCTTAACCTGACCTCTTGGGCCTAAATCAGTGATAAGGTGGCAGGTCAAAAGTTCTCCTGCTCCTCCAAGTCCCAGTAGGATTCACAATGAGCACCATTTGCCCTTCCCAAGGATGTGGGTATAAACATCCTCCTACTATTCTATATGCTGGGTCATTTAGGACAAAGCAGGCTCTGACCATCAGAGGAACTTTAGAGTTGCTCAGAGATGGCAGCATTTATAACTAATCCTGCTCTAAATGGATTTTGCCTATGGAACTACAAAATTGTACAGCCTCTCTGAACAAAAGCATGGCAGATCCACACAAAACTGCATACCTATATGTGCTTACTATCTGACCCAGCAATTTTACTCTCAGGCATTTGTCCCTGAGAAACAAAACCATGTTGACACCAATGCCTGTACATTAATAATTTATAGCATCATTCCTCATAATGATCCTAAACTGGAAACAGCCCAATGGTCATTCACTGGGTGAATGGTTTAAACACACCATGGTATGTCCACACCAGAAAACACTGCTCAGCAGTAAGAAGAAACCCAGTTCTGAGGCACGCAGCAAAAGCAGCTTGGGTCTCAAATGTGTGTATGTTGCATTTTTGAAGTGACAGAATTACAGTGACAGAGAACAGGATAGTGGTTGGCAGGGGTTAGGGAGAGTAGAAAGACAGGATGTGGCTGTGGCAGTGGGGACAACACAGGATCCTTGTAATCAACTAAGCTATGTCTGGACTGTGGTGGCCATGCCACATACTGACAGGTGAGATGAAATCACACAGAACTAAACACCAGCAGGGTACACATGAAAGCATTCAACATTTGTGAAACTGGAATAACATCGAGGCAATCAACAGTAACTTCCTGGTGGTCATAATATGCTACCATTACACCAGGTCCTGCCAGAGGAAAAGACTGGGTGAAGGACAGATAGGCCTCTTGTTATTATGACAACTGTGTGCGACTCTTCTTTTTAAAAAAATCTTACTTGTTTAAAAGAAAAGCAAAACCACCCTTCTACCCTCTACCCCCACATCCTGAGGTTTTTAGTTGCAGCGTGTACACTATCACATACCACACATTTCTATAACCTTTCCCACTGATAACATCGCATAAGCTCAGTAAGGGAAGAGACTGTTCCCCATCTTCCTGGAAGATGGAACACACCCAGCACATAGTTGGTGCATATAGTATATGCATGGAAAAGTGAATGACTATGAAATATGAATGAATGAATGAATGAATGCATTAATGAATGAACAGTCTTCATAGTGCTTTGCAGTACTTTCTATATTTCCGGAAGTGCTAAAACTTAAATATAACAGTTCCTTCACCATTTTTGCACATTTCCTAACTCGGAAAGTTATGGCTCTCAGTGCAGAAATATTTCTTTTAGAAGACAGAACTGTAATTTATCTTCCCAAGGACATAAAGCCTCCTTGCTTTCAATCTCCAGGGATTCCGCCCTCCCTCACAAAGGTGAAAGTATGGCCAAAATTAGGTAATTATGTACTGGAACTCACTTCAGCTTGGATTCCACTGGCAAGCACAAATTCAGAGTCAGCTTGCACATAGTTCATTAACTCAAGAGAAAAATATTTAAGAGCAGTAAAATAAAGTGCTGTACTTTAACCATATATGATGTTATGAAGTTAAATAGCTGCTTTTGTTTTGTTTTGGTTTTGAGACAGCATCTTGCTTTGTAGTGTAGACTGGCCTTAAACTTATGATGACCCTCCTGCCTCAGCCTCTCAGGTGCTGAGATTACAGCCTTGTGCCACTATGCCTGGACTGAAGTATTCCTTTTTAATTTTTTGGTAAAATGCCTCATCTCAGTGAAGCTGAGTTTATTTCAAGAGGACAATTAAAAGGCCACCTAAATCAACTGTAGCCCTCATACTTGATGTGAATTTTGAAGCAAACAAAAAGAACTAACTGTGCTAATTTACTGGATCTGAAACCAAACCTTAACAAACTGTTTACTGAAATGTGAACCAGCTAAAGTTTGCGAATACTTTTCAAACACACCTTATGATTCAGTCAGATGAGTAACTGAACCTACATACACTGAAAAGCTTTTGAACAGGCTCAGAACCTCACATAACCCAACAAATTACAGACCCAACCTGAATGAAATGAATATTTCTTTACAGTGAGTTGACCAAAGAAAACATAATAGAAATGTGATTATAAACCTTTTCCATGCCAAGACTATAATATGGTGAGTTTTAAAAACAATCAAGCTTGCAATTATTTTCCAAGTGGAGAACAGAAGATCCTTTTGATGCATGTGTTTTGTGCAGAAGGAGAAAGGAGGAAGCTGGGGCTCTGGGATTACCAAGGGAAAGGAAAGGTGAGAGAACGGAGTGGCTGGCTAGAGATGGGAAACCAACCACATCTTGAGACTTAAGTCTTGACAGTGAGAGGAAACTTACAGTAATGGGATTGTCATAGTAGCATTGCTGCCAAACAAAACATTGCTTCGGGGCTGGACCCACACCAGTCTGGACAACGGTCCTGAAAGCCCGAATCCAGGGCAGCCGGCACATTACCTGTGGACAGCTGGGTGGGCAGGGGGTTCATTTCTTTGTCCACCATCTTCTGGTACAAAGCCCTCAGGCTGAAAGGCTCCACGGTGAAAGGCAGGGTCCCCGTCAACATGGCGTACATGTTCACGCCTCTGCAAAGAGAAACCAGGGCATGAGACCAGAATGAGGCTCGGGGGTGGGAGGAAGAGGACACAGGCTTAGCAGGAGCTTCCGTGTCACTGCTGTTATGCAACCCCCGAAGTCTCCTTCCTGGTCATCCTTCTAGACCGTCAGCAACACACTATGGCTTGGACACTGAAAGGCTCAAGTGCAGCCACCGAGTGCAGCTCCACCTCGACTTCCCGAGAGAGCAAGAGTGTGGCTCCCAGAGCCATCACTTGAGGACAGAATCACCTCCCTCTGCTTTCTCAGTCACATACAGATTGTGCATCCCTGTTCCAAAAGTCCAAAATGCTCCAAATTCAGAAATTTTCTGAGTGCCACCGTGATGTCACAAATGGAAAATTCCACCCCTGGCCTCATGAGACAGGTCATAGTTGAAGCACAGCCACCCAAAAGGTACTGTATAACATTACCTCCAGGCCATCTACCTGAACTATCTACGAAACATTGGTGAGTTTTATGATTAGACTTGGGTCTCATCTTCAAGATGTCTCATTATATATCTGCAAATATTCCAAAACCAAAAAAATAAATCCAGAATCTGAAATAGTTTTGATCCCAAGTGTTTCCGATAAGGGATACCCAACATGCAGTGTGAAAAAGTCAAAACCAAGGAATTTCAGACAAAATTATGTCTCAAAAAAAAAGTGCCTGGACAATATTAGGAACCTCAGATAAAAGTACTCCTGTCACTCTGTGGTCCTCCAAGTATAACTTGCAAGGCAGAGCCTGCAAGAGGCCAAACTGAAAGACACACGGTGAAGACCCACCCGGGAAAACCCATATCATGTGGATGAGCCCACTCAGTTACCATTCGGGCCTTTGAAAATGAAGCCTCCCAACAAAACCCGGTATTTTGCTATCTTCTTGAATTCTGTGTTGGCTTGTCACTAGAGAAATTCCTTCCCACTCTTACTTCTTATTTATTTATTGTGTGACTGCCACCTGGCCTTTGCCCAGTATCTCAGCTGTGGTTGAGATACCTTCTGACTGGGCTTACCTGCTTATATCCAAAGCCAATCTAGCAATCTAGAGAGTAGCAACATCTTCTTGGAGGATTTTTATTTTCCCGATAGGCAAACCTAAGATCCTTTTGAGGAGATTTCCTAACGGGGATGATAAGCCTGCCAAGCAAGGAGTGAGTCGCCATTGCTCAAAAGCACCCATGGAAATGTTTTTAAAATGGACAGTGGGATTTCCAGTCAAAACAAATCCAGTGAGAGTGACTGAAATTAAGAACCTGGAGGCCTAATTCCACCAAGGCGCCTCTGAATTACTACGCTCCAGGCAATGACAGGTACTGGAACCCACAGGCTCTGGCTGAGAATCATTCTCAAGTTTCAGATAGATGGTAAGACGGGTTCCTGCCCTGAACTCACGGTGGAGTTAGGGGGACAGATGCACAAATGTTCATTCCACACATTCCTGTACGGTACCTCCCCAGCCCACACAGGGTTATTGCTGCTGGGTGTTTGTGAAACAGAGAAGGATGTCGCCATCTTGGATTTAGGCTTGGGGAGAAACAGGGCATCGACAAAAGCACACATAAACAAGCATGATCCTTTGAAGCGGTGAAGTGCACAGAAGCAGTAAGAAAATGCCAAGCTGCATGGCTTTTGACCACCACAGGAGTTCAGTGAAGGGAGACAAAGGACATAAGAATGAGGAGATAAGCTGCATAAACCAAGAAGCAGAGACACGTTGGGTGTAAAGGTGCATACACGGAATCCCAGCACTTTGGGAAGCTGAGACAAAAGGATGCCAAGTTCAAGAACAGCACGGGCAACTCA